>PVJH01016072.1:0-11969 GCA_004026705.1 Nesogale talazaci | reverse complement strand
GGAGATCATTGTGGCCCAGGTTGACCACAGCCTGGGCTCGGTCTGGGTGCCCAGCCACCGGCAAGTGAACCCTCCCTCACTGCGGATGAAGAAGCTCAACTGGCAGAAGCTGCCATCCAACGTGGTGCGGGGTGAGCCCCCTGTGGGGGGGTGGGATGACAGAAGCTGCAGTCTAGCACGGCCAGGGTGGAAACTGAGGCCCCTGTGCAGAGCATGAGTCCCGCCCCCCCCCCAGCAGATCCTGTGTGGGGTGCCAGGGCGGTCAGGGAGTCAAGGGCCACCTTTGAAGTGCCTCTGCACCCACATGATGTTCCACTCCTGTGGCACTGCCCTGCCCAGCTCCCTGGGCCAATGAACTGGTGCTGCTGCCTCAAAAAGGTGTTTGGGGGGGGGGGGGTGAGTTCAGACTCCTTTCCCACAGGCCATTGTGTACACTGCGGCACGTCCACGTCCGTGCAGGGCTCAGAGACAGCTGGGAGGGAGTGGGTATGCAGGTGATTACTGGGGTCCTGCCATTGACTATGGAAGGGCTCTGTGCCAAGAGAACCCCCCCACCCCCCAGAGCGCCACTGCCTGTGGGCATCGCTGGGCAGCCTGGGCGCGGAGGCCGTGCAGCCCGACTTCGCCAGCATTGAGACGCTCTTCTCCTTCCCCGCGGCGGCGGCCAAGCCAAAGGAGACAGCAGTTGCCCCCGCCAGGAAGGAGCCCAAGGAGGTGGGGGCCTGGACAGAGGGGGTGGGCACTGGTCACCACCGGCCTGAAGGTGACAGCCCCACACCGTGTTTTCCAGATCACATTTCTCGATTCCAAGAAAAGCCTGAACCTCAACATCTTCCTGAAGCAGTTCAAGTGGTGCGTGGGCAGCCCGGGTGGGCTGCGGTTTCCTCCCTTCGCTCGGCTCTGCCCCTGTAGATGGCAGCTGCCTTGGGCGCCGTCCTTCCCTAGGCACCAGGGATGCCTCCCACCCCCAGCACAGGCAGGCTGAGGCCCTCCCTACTGCAGGCCTGGGCACCAGCGTCTCTCTAGGCAGTCCATACCATCTCTGTGTCCTGGTCAGCTCATGGGGACCGAGTGGTGCTGCCCATGGTCCATCTGCACAGGCGGTTCTGTGGGAGGGCTCAAGTATACTCCCCTGCCACCCCCCACCCCCTGCTGTCCTGCCAGCTCCAACCAGGAGATCGTGGCCATGGTCCGTGCTGGGGACACCACCAAGTTTGATGTGGAGGTCCTCAAACAGCTGCTCAAACTCCTCCCTGAGAAGCATGAAGTAAGTAGGACCCTGGCAGGGTGGGGTGGGGGAGGGAGGAGGCCTCAGACTCCAGAGGGAGGGCATCCTGAAGGCGCCCTCCAGGGGATTAGACCCCACCAGGTGACAACCGAATGCCTGTCTGGTCTCACCAGGTTGAAAACCTACAGACGTTCCAGGGGGACCGGGACAAGCTGGCCAGCGCTGACCAGTTCTACTTGCTTCTATTGGGCCTTCCTTGGTGAGGCTGGCTGTGAGGACAGTGAGGGGCTGGGCTGGGCTCCCATGGTGCCCCCTTGGGAGGGCACAGCACCCTCCTGTGAGCGGAGGCCTGCTCCTGTCTGAAATCCTGTGTCTGGTGGCACACAGACTGGGCAGTGGGGTGCAGGGAGCCAGATAGAGCCCTGGGGCAGCCCCTGAGCAGCCCCTGCTCCGCCTCAGTTACCCGCTGCGGCTGCAGTGCATGCTGCTGTGTGAAGAGACGGCCGGCGTACTGGACATGGTGCAGCCCAAGGCCCAGCTGGTCCTGGCCGCCTGCGAGAGTGAGTGCCTGGTCGGGGCCCTGATGTGTCTGCCATATGATGCCTTCAGAGTGCCCATCAACCCATAGGATGGGCCCTCCCTTTTGAGCAGGGTGCCCTCCCAGAGCATGGTCACTGATGCCACCCACTCCCCTCTTGGCCACTGCTGGGCACTAAAGGACACCACAAAATCTGGAAGCTTCATGATCCCCTAGGGTCCATCCACACAGCTGGGCGGGATGGTGGTCACCTCAGTTGTGGATGGTGGTGAGGCCCTGGGGGCTGCTCCCCTGGGGCAGCCTGCCGGGGGCAGTGCTTAGAGGATCAGACCCTGTCAAGGGCCTGGGGGCCTCTGAGCAGCAAGACAGACAGACCTCTATCCTGCCTCCGCCGCAGGCCTGCTCACCAGCCACCGGCTGCCCATCTTCTGTGAACTGATCCTCAAGATCGGGAACTTCCTCAACTATGTGAGTCGGGGTCACCAACAAACGCGGCCCCTGCCCTCCTGCCCATCCCACCCCACCCAAGAGCAGGCTTACATCCAACTATCTGCAGGGCAGCCACACCGGTGACGCCGATGGCTTCAAGATCAGCACGCTGCTGAAACTCACCGAAACCAAGGCTCACCAGAGCCGTGTGACACTGCTGCACCACGTGCTGGAGGTGGGCGGGGCTAGGGAGTAAGGTGGCACGACATCCTGGGAGTGGGCGGGGTAAGAAACTGGAGGGGGGGCCACGGGCCAATGCTGCACCGCTTGCTTGAGGTGGGCGTGGTCAAGGAGTATGGTGGGCCCCACCATATGTTGGAAGTGGTTTTAGAGGGGCTCGAAGATCCCGGAGGGCATCCTTGAATGACCCCTGCAGCACGAGCCTTCCTCTCAGGTCCCCTCTAGCCTAGCCTTTCTGGGCGGCCCCTCCCCGGCCTCTGTCTCATGCTTTCTGGACTCCATGATTCCCTGTCACCTTTGACCACCAGCCCAGGGACAGCTGTCCTCAGGTGCGGAGCAGATACCAGGAGTCAAGGCCTGCAGGCCAGGTTTCAGGGTAGCCTTCTGAGGCCCACAGGGTAGATGGGGTCCAGGCCCGGGCGCAAGGGACTCTCCCGGAACCGGGTGTGGCCTCATTGGGGACTTCTGACCCAGGAAGTGGAGCGGAGCCACCCCGACCTGCTGCAGCTGCCACAGGACCTGGAGAAGACCTCTCAGGCCGCGGGGTAGGCCTGGACCAGCCCACCAGCCTCGCCCCTGCCTGTTAACCCCGCCCTTCCACCCGACAGCCCCATCCCTATGCCACCCAACACTCCCAAATTTGGGTCCCCCGGGTGCATCTGTGGCCAGACTTCCTCTGGAGGCTGTGTGCAACCTGACTCCAGTATGGTGGCGCTCACCCTCCCAGGGCCCCCTAGCCCCTGCCCAGGAGACTTACCTCAACACGGAGACTGCATACCCTGGGATCCAGCCTGCCCCACCCTCGGTCTCTCTGTGCGGAGCGTGAACCACCCTACACTTCACATTTAGAGACACCGACTGCAGGGCAGGGGGCACCTTCATGGGGAGCTCAGGCCCATCTGACCTAGTGCTTGTGCCTCCTCATGGGGGCCTTAGGAACGATGGCTACCATGCCCTGGGAGGGTCACTGCCCTAACACCAACTCCACTGGAAGCACTTAATCCTCCCGCCCCACCAAGGGAGCCTGAGGCACTTTCTGGAAGTCTGTGGAGTTCAGGTGAAGGTGTCCTGGTGGCGCAGTAGGTCAGGCATTGGGCTGCTAACCACAAGGTCAGCAGTTCAAAACCACCAGGTTCCCTGGCAGAAAGATGAGGCATCGTACCAGGGGGTGGGTTTGGTCGTGCGGTCCCTAAGCCATCTAAGCTTGGGAAGCGTTGGTGCCCGCGGTTGCTCTTCCCATCTACCCCACACACACACCTGAATACTTCACTGATAGGATCCACCTTGAAGTCATACGTGCCGAGGCCAGCACCAACCTTAAGAAGCTTCTGGAGACAGAGCGGAAGGTGTCCACCTCCATCGCGGAGGTGCAGGAGCAGTTCGCTGAGCGCCTGCAGGCAAGCCAGGAGGGAGATCGGGGCTTCGGAATCAGCGGGGAAGATCCCTGAGGGTGACCCCGGGTGCCGACATGCCCCACGCGTGCGTGTCAGGGTGTAGGGCATCCTGCTGCCGGTGGCAGTGAAGGGGGGCGAGCTGGTGTGCCCGGCGGGGCCCTGACCGCGCCGTGCCCCCAGGCCAGTATTGCGGCCTCACGAAGGCTGGGCGAGGTGTTCGAGGCCATCGAGCAGAAGAAGCTGGAGCTGGCCGACTACCTGTGTGAGGACGCCCAGCAGCTGTCCCTGGAGGACACGGTCAACACCATGAAGACTTTCCGGGACCTTTTCATCCGAGCCCTGAAGGTGGGGTCCGGGTGGGTGCTGGGGTGGGGGTAGGGGCGGAGACAGGGGCAGGGCGGAGTCAGAGGTAGGGTGGAACTAAGGGAGGGGCTTGGCAGGGCGGGGCCAATTGGGCCCTCTTACAGGTACTGGGCTGAGGGGGGCAGGCCCTGGCCCTGCTGCATCTTTGTGTTCCCTGACTCCCATGCTCCAGGAGAACAAGGACCGGAAGGAGCAGGCGGCTAAAGCGGAGCGTCGGAAGAAGCAGCTGGCGGAGGAGGAGGCTCAGCGGCCGCGGGGCGAGGACGGGAAGCCTAGTGAGCAGGGCTGGAGGGAAGGGGAAGGCAGACTGGCGTGGGGAAGGGAGGGTGTACACCAGCCTTGGTGGCGCTGTTTCCTCCCACCCCAAACTCCACACCACCCCCAGGGCCATCTCCCTCCACCCACAGCCCAGCCATAACCCCCGGGCCTTGGGAGGAGCCCTGCTGGGCGCCCCTGAGGCTCCGCGTCCTCTCAGTCAGGAGCAGCGCTGGCCGACAAGAGGAGGTCTGCGTCATTGACGCCCTGCTGGCCGACATCAGGAAAGGCTTCCAGCTGCGGAAGACCACCAGGGGACGGGTGGACCTGGAGACAGGGGGCAGGCCTACAGGAGCCACCTCAAGGGACCAGGAGCCTGGTGAGACTTTTGTCTATTCTCCTATTACCACCATGCCTCCTCCAGGAAGCCCTCCCTGACCACACTGCTGCTGGCCCTGAGGTGCAGTTGCTGGAGGCTGCTCTGGGGAACCAGACACATGGCAGAGTGACCCCTTTCTGCTTTCTGTGGGGAACCATGCGCCAGGCCACCAGGCAGCACCAAGAGCAGCCAGGAGTTCCCGGAAGAGGGGCTGTGCAGGGCTGGTGGAATTAGGCAGTCTGGGAACTAGTCTCCCTCCTGACTTACGGAGGGGGGAGGGATATGGGGTGGGCCCCGTCCTGCCCTGACTCATCCCTGACTCATCCCTTCCTCCACAGTGACCCCCAGTCAACCCCCGAGAGGCCCCGGATGCCCAGCCCCCAAGGCAGGCCTCCCCACAGGAACCTCCTCAGAGCCTCGGGGTTGGGACCTTGTGGACGCCCAGTCCCCTCCAGAGAGCCAATCCGAGAGGCCCTCTTCCTGGTACTTGGATGCCAGTGATTCTCTGAGCACCGGAGACCCCCTGCAGCCTTCTGCAGGACCCTGGCCAGTGGAGCTGGGGGATTCTCAGGCCCTGAAGCCCCTCAAGTTCTCGTGGAACCAGCCTCCAAACCCCCCAGCCTCAGACCAAGAAGCCTGGGACCTCACTGCCCCTCTGGGCGCCCGCCAGGCCGAGGCTGACAGCTCTAGTCAGGGGCATGGGGACGCCAACACCCCCAGCACTGGTCTCCCAGACGGGGGTGGGGACGAGGGGGACACAGCCCCAGAGTCGGCGCTGGACACGTCACTGGACAAGTCCTTCTCTGAGGACGCTGTAACCGACTCCTCGGGGTCCGGCAGCCTCCCGAGGACCCGAGCTCGGAGCGCCAAGGGCAGGCGAAGGCTAAAGCGGCGCTCAAAGACGCAGGATGGTAAGAAAGGCATCCTTTTATCAGCCCCTGGGATCCTCCCACCCCCTGAGTGGGGTGAGGGTGGGGGTCGGGGACACTTGGACCCACCCACCCCTGGTAGTGACGGGAGAGGTGTCTGGACCCCTGGGCTTGGCGCCTGCCTGCCTCCCTTCCTGGGAGAAGGCCCCCAGGACCCCCACCCTCGGGCTGTTGGTGCCTGACCACCCTAGAGCAGGTTTCTCTCATCTGAAAGCAGAGGTGGCCACCGACTCGGACGGTGATAGGCCAGGCAGGTTCTGTGCCCTGCAGTGAGGTATGTACGCACCCACTGCTCCATGGACACTAACGGTGGTGGCAGCAGCGGTAGCAGCAGCCTCTCCCGGACACTAACCCCGCTTCCGGCCCGCTGATGCCCACCCCGGCCTCCCCTCGCCCCCTGCAGAAAGGGCTGGGCAGTCCTCGCTGGTGTCCCCTGCCCCAGAGCCAGACACAACCTCAGAGCTGGTCCGCCGGCCGACAGCCTGAGAGTGGGCAGGCAGGATTGGGGTGCCACATGCAGGGCCCCCGAGGGCACGATGGGGTGGGAGGCTTGGGGACCCACCCTCATCCGGCGGGACAGGCTGAGGTTGTGTGACCCTCGTCTGGCTGGCTCTTCCTTACGCTTGACTGCTCTTGGGGCGGACCTCTTCACCCTGGGAGGGGAGGGCTTTGGTGGGCAGGGTCATGAGGGCAGTTGCTGCCAGGGACAGGCACCCAGCTGCTGCCCCAGAAGGGTGACACTCAGACATACAGAACTCACTGCCCTGAGTCAGTGCTGGCTCATGGCCACCTGTGGACAGGACAGGACTGCTCTTGTAGGCTTCCGACACGGCAGGCCCTCATTTTCTCCCTCAGATCGGTTTAAACTGCTGACCTTATAGTGAGCAGCCTGCCCCCAGGGCAGTGGAGGTCACTGACGGGCCCAGAGACAGGCCAGCAGAGCGACCTGCCTGGCCCCAAGAGCCCTGGTGATGACGGTGCTCATGTGTGCTGCAGCTCCCCTTCCATGGCATCGCCTGGCTCTCCAGAAAGTGCTGGCCCTTCCCCAGGGCTGGAGTCCCAGTGGCAGCTCTCCGGGCTTCTGGGGAGGGGTTATGTTAGCTTGGGTGGACTAGAGAAACGTCCATAGACACTCATGTGGATACAAAAGAGGTTTATGTGCAAGAGCAAGTGAATATTGAGAAAACATCGCAGCCCAGTCCAGATCAAGTCCATAAGCCTGAGATTAGCCCATTTGTCTGACACCAGTCTAAAAGTCCTCTTCAGACTCACAAAACGCAGGCAATGACGCCAAATGCAGGAAGATCACAGGCCAGTGGGTGGGAAGTCTCGTGAACCCGGTGGCATTGTGAGAATCTCAGTGCTGGATGGGGTCTCCATGTGGCTTCTCCTAGGGCACTGACCTCCATCATTCCATGTGGCTTGTCAGTAGAGCATCTCTCAGGGTGTGAGAGAGACTCCCATCTCCAAGGAGGAAATACAGCAATTCCCAGTACCCTCAGGGGAAGGCGATGCTCACACAGCGGCCTCTTTGACTCTACAATGATTGACTCCACCCCTCCACTCATAAGCCTCTCAAGTTGACAACAGATTATATAACTACCACGGGGATGTGGTTGGGGGCTACGTACGTCTCAGACCAGGTCTGAGTTCCATGGTCGAGGGCTTGGACCATGTCTGAGTGTGGCTGGTTGACCAGAGACAAATCCAGTCACACTCCTACGTGGGTAAGAAAGAAGTAACTGTGTTGAGAAAACACAGCAGCCCCGTGCTGCCCAGCTAGTCCAGGAGCCTACTCGAGACTCAGGCAGCCACGTGCAGTGATGCAGGACGCAGGAGGCCACAGACCAGTGGGTGCAGACACACGGGAAAGGGCCCGACTCCTGCAGCCTCTCGTGCCAGGAGGCAAGATGGTAGAAAGAGGGGGCGGGGTCCCTGCGTCCTCCTTAGGAGAAGGCCACGCCCACAGGGAGGCACCTGCAGACTGTGACCTGATTGACAGGTTGAATAACACCTCTACATTTTTGTATTTCTTCAAGCTAATGTGAATCAGGTAACTACCACTTGCAGTGTGGGGTCTGAGACCCATCAGTACAGCTGTAGGGGGGCAGCATCCAGTTCAGCCTGCAGGCTATAGCCACCCTCCCCCACCCCTCCTTCCCATCAGCCCTTCTGTCTGCCCTCACTCCCCGAGAAGGCCTCTGGTGGCCTCTCCCCTTGACTGGAAACATTTCAATCCAGCTGAGGATTGTCAAATTGCTGGGCCCAGCCATGTGCTCCCTCTGTGCCCCTCCCCCATGACCCTCTCTGCCCTCCACCCCCTGCTGAGATGCCTGGCCCACTCATGATGCGTCACCCCGAGACCTGTAGCAGGGAGCCCCTAAGAGCACAGACCAGGGGTGTAGGCAGCGCATCCCGAGGCACCAGATGCTCATCGACTTCCTGAGAAATCCATCAGGGGCCCATGGGCACAGAAGTGGGCACCATGCTGTGGGTCTGGTTCTGTCCATCCAGAGTGAGGTCAGAGCAGACTGTGCACAGGAAATCTGACCCTGAGCACCCAGCGAGGGGCCCTCAGACGGCCTGGGGAGATCCGCCAGTGTTTCCAGCAGCGGCTCCCCAGGCTACCATTAAATATTTTGGACCCCACACTCTCTGGGACCACAGGGGTGTCAGGCTTCCAAGGCCCCACTGTTCCAAGAACTGTCTCTCCATCCTTCAGCCTGGCCTTTATATCTGGGGCGGGGAGGGTTGGTTTACCTGGGAGGTGAGAATGTGCAGAGCAGAGTCCACTGACGCTTCTCACCTCCTGAGTGTAACCTCGCCTGCTTCCCCAGCCACCCTGCCCAAGGACTCTGCTGACCTCATACACTGGCACGTGGGTCACTCTTTAAAAGCCCATGATGCCCAGGGCAATTGGCACCGACATGTCCACACACACCTTGGACTGGGCACCAGCCGCCTCCCCCCTGAGTCCGGAGGAGTGCCATGGTGGGCAGGCCACCAACCAGTCGTGGTTAGCAGTGCCTGCTGATTCTGTGATTGTGGAGGTGGGGCATCTGCAGGCATCTTTTCTGCGCTGGTGTGATTCAGTAGGGTGGACAGGAGTGCCATGGGGAGGGAGGCTGGGGGCTGGGGTGAGTGGCAGCGTTGACTGGTGGTGTGATGGCGGGGTGTGGGGGGAGCAGTGCTGTTCTGCAGGCATCTTCTCTGAACCAATGTGAGTGAGCAGGCACAGGGCTCTCAGCCAAGGGCAGGGGCTGGGGGCGGACTTCCCATGCGCTACTGCTCATCCCTCTGACAGATGTGGCCCCTCCCCCTGGGCACCTGCCATCCTCTGTCCCCTGACTGATGATATCTGTGTCCTGTCAGCGGTCCCTTTCCCGCCCTGACCAGGTCCCAGTCCCACTTGGGGACCCAGACCCTCCTCTGAGCACTCCTGGGTCCTTTGTCTGCTGCCTCTCAGGAGCACTGGCTCTCAGACCACACTGCACTGGGGGCACTCAGGGTGGTACAGCAAGGAGAGGGACTGGCTGAGCAAGGTTAGTGTGCAGGGGCTAAGTGGGCAGAGGGGTGGGCTACAGCCAGGTTGTGAGTCTGGGTCATGCCCACAGCCATGGGACCTGGTGTCCTTGGTACTGAGGTGCAGGGAGAGCCAGCAGGATGGGGCTGTGGCAGCAGAGGGGAAGTGGAAGGGCCAAAGCAGGACCTTGAAAGCTTCAGGACAAGGTGTAATGGAGTTTAGTTTAGAGCAAGCAGGCCCTGGTCGGAGAGGGGCCTGTGGGGACCCCCTTTGCAGGAAGGACTGCCGGGCACGCCGGCCAGGTCTCTCCAGGCCAACCTACAAAGGAGCAGCCCGCCAGAATCCAGTGCACCTGCCCTGCTCTGCCTTTGTGGCTTGGGGCCTGCTCAAAAGGTGACGGACAGGCCATGGCACTGGAAGCCAGGCCACTACTGTCAATGTCCTCTCCCCGCAGGCCCCAGGCCCAAACCCAAAGCCAAGTGAGAAGTGGGGGGCTGCCTGGCTTCACTCGGATGGATGTGCTGCTGGGACCAGCATAGTGCCTTACCCAGCAGCGCCAGTGGGACCCCCTGGATCCTCGCATTGCAGCAGGGGACCCGGGCAGACACCCCCAGCCCAGACCCCCCTGCCCGGTCCCTGCATGCATGTGACCCCTGCTGCAGGGGTCAGGCACTCTCCAGCCTCGCTCCCCAACCCTACCACAGCCATGCTTCCCTGGGCCCCTGGAAAAACCCTGCTTTTGAGACTGAGCTCTGGGTACACTGTCCTCGCTGCCCCCTGCCCCAGGACCCTGGGAGGCCGAGAGAGCCCCCACCCAGCTCACCTCCAAGCTTAGCTGGGCACAAGCAACCTGGAGTCCCACTGCCCAGGTGGCTGGGGGACTAGGTGGGTTGCAGAAGGGGGGAACCCTCTCATGTGTCCTGGAGTTGGGGATGGGTGCACAGCCAGAACTGGCCTCGCCCGCAGAAGACTCCTCCCTGCAGCTGCTGCATCCAACACTAGAGGGAGTCGGACCTCTAGGGGCCTCAGGGCCTGGCCTGGTGGTAGCCCAGGAACAAGGAACCAGCCAGAGTCCTCACTGCCCAAGGAGTGTGTGTCTACCCCTGCCCCACCAGAGTGTGCACCCCCAGCACTGCCTGGATGGGGTGCCAGCACCTCCCTTCCCCAATAAAGAGCATGCCTCCCCACACCTGTCCTTGCTGTTGCTGATGGGGACGGGTACAGGCTGGGCAGTCGGAACATCAGGTGTACCTTGAGAGATTTGACCCACACCTTCTCCTACAGCAGGCACGCTGACAAAGTGGGTCCCCTTGGGGGTGAGAAACAGTCTAGTGCACCCAGACAAAGCACTGGACCCTGAGGGCAGGTTTTCAGGGTTCCTTTCTTGGCCTGTCTTCACAGTTGCCGGGTGATGGAGTCATACCAAGTGACAGAAAGGGATTGAGGATGGGAAGCCCTCCACGGAAAGCAAGGAGAGGGTGGAACTGGGGGCCCCTAGACAGGGAGTAAGAATCATAACAGACTGTGGATAGCTTTGGGAAGAACAGGAATTCCAGAGCCTTTCATTGTGCTCCTGCAGAACCTGTACATAGATCAAGAGTCAGTCATGCAAACAGAACAAGGAAATACTGCTTGGTTTAAAATCAGGAAAGTTGTGCAAAGAGGTGGTGTCTTCTTGTTCTGTCTGTATGCTGCGCAGAACATCAGAGAAGATGGCTTACGGAAAGAAGAATGTGCCAGCAGAGTTAGAGGAAGGCTCGCGATGTGCAGATGACACAGGCTTGCTTGATGAAAGAGGGGGGGACTTGAAGCACTTGCTGATGAAGATCAAGGATCGCGGCCTTCGGTCTGGATGACCACCCAGTGTAAGGAAGACGAACCCTCACCACGGGACCAGCAGGTGACATCGTGATCGACAGACGAGGATCTCGTCGTGCTCATGGGAACAGCAGTCAACTGACCAACCGACGCATTTCATTGAGTAAACCTGCACGCTGCCTCTTGGGAGTGTTGGAGAGCAAGCATGCGACTTTGAGGACTGAGGTGCGCCTGACCTAAGCCGCGGCATTCTCTGTTGCCTCATATGCTTATGAAAGTTGAGTAAGGAAGACAGAAGAAGCTGCACATTTGATAGGTGTTTCTGGAGAAGAATACCCAAAGTTCCATGGACTGCTAAAAGGACAAAGTGATCTGGATAAAGAAGCACAGCCAGAGCGCTCCTTAGAGGCACGGATGGCAAGACTTCTCTTGCGCATACTGCACAGTGTTCCTCTGTTGTGCATAAGGTCGCTGTGGTCACCCACTCGGTACCCAACAGCAGCAGCAGGCAGGAGGCACCGAGGTGGACCTCACAGTAATGGTCCCTCAGTCCTGCAGCCCTTCCATGGTCTAGTGCCCCCAAAGTGACTGGGCCCACCCCTGACCCTCACCCATTTTCCCCCAGCCACCCTTATTACCCATGTGTCTTCTGGGGCTGTGGTCATCAGGGCCAACAGTTTGAGAGCCCTGAAAACACCACTCTGATCAGCTCCTCCCTTACTCATGCAGCTCTCTATCCACCCACTCACTCATCCATTCACTCCATATATCCACTCACTCACTCACTTACTCATCTGCTCCCTCCCTTAACTCACTCCTCCATCCATCTACTCTCTGCCAGCCATCTACTCCTTTGTGAAGTGACAGTCCCAA
>PVJH01016071.1:0-51557 GCA_004026705.1 Nesogale talazaci | reverse complement strand
TGGGGCATTATTTTATTCCCTGCAAGACATTACTGGTGACACGACACATGGAGCAATGCTGGAATCCTGCAGCTGGAGAAGCCATATAGAGACCCATGCCACTGCTGAGATATTTCTACCGCCACTGAATCTACAAGACTTTCCACCCACTGGCCTGTGATCTTCCTGTATTCATCATCATAGAACATATTCTACATGTATTTGGGAGTCTGAGGAGGACTTACTAGATTGGTATCAGATATATGGGCTAATAGACTTATGGACTTGATGTGATTGGGCTGTGATGGTTTGCCAATATTCAATTGCTCTTGTATACAAAGCTCTTTCTTATACACATATGATTCTCCCTGAATTTGCTTCAGTACTCTACCCAGGCTAACATATTGCCCAATGAGAGGTCCACAAAATTCATCAGTCCTTTGAAAGTTAAAAATTGAAATCACTGGATCAACATTCATAGTAGGAGACTTAAATGCACTGTTCTCTGAGAAAGCAGATCAGTGGGAAAGCAGGCCAACACAGAAGCTACAGAACAAAACTCTACAATTAGACCACTTGACCTGATAGATATATTAATAGCTTTACACCAACTTAAAAAAAACATGTTCTTTTCAAGTGCACATGGATAATTAGAAAATTGACAACATACTGAGACCCAAGTCAAGTTTGAGTAAATTCAAACATATAGAGATCACGCACACTTCCTCTTTGACAACTATGGCATAAACCTTGAAATTAGTCAACTAACTAACTAATGAAAAGCATGGTGAATAGATGAAAGAAGAATAACTCTTTGTCAAAAGGAGTGGATACTGTCCCTTATCAGAAACAAAATTAGGAAGTTTCTAGAAAGTAACAAGAATGAGAATACAATATACGGAAACCTGTGGGATATAGCAAAGAAAGCTATCAGAGGATGTTTGACAGCTTTAAATGTGCATATGAAGATGGAAGAGAGACTTATGGTTGCTACTCTATCACAAAGCCTTCAGCAGTTGGAACAGAATCAGCAGAATAATCCATCCAACAGCAAAGGAAAATAAATTATAAAAATCAAGCCATAGCTAGATGAGTGAGATAACAGGAGACAATGCAAAATATCAATACAGTAAAAAACTGATCATTAGCCATAAGAGAAATGCAAATCCAAACAACAATGAGATACCACCTAACACCTTCAAGGATAGCCCAATTCAAAAAGTTAGAAAGTAACAAATGCTGGAGAGGCTGTGAGGAGATAGGGTCGCTTATCCACTGCAGGTGGACCTGCAGGTATGTACAGCCTCTATGGAGATCAATTTGGAGATAACTAAAGCAGATGGAAATTGAACTACCATATGACCCAGCAATTCCCCTGCTGGGCATATACCCAGAAGAGACAAGCAACAATCCGCAACCAAAGATCTGTGCTCCAATGTTCATCGCAGCACAGTTCACAATTGCAAGGAGTTGGAAGCAGTCCATATTCCCATCAACTGATGAATGGATTAAAAAGCTGTGGTACATACATACAATGGAGTACTATGCATCACTGAAAAGCAGTGATGAATGCATGAAGTACGTCACTGCATGGGAGGAAATTATGCTAAGTGAAGTTAGCCAAGCGCAAAAGGACATGTACAATATGAATCTGCTGAGGTAAGCATGTTAATAATTTTAAAATTGGAAAGGGGCATCGGGAAATAATACTCTATAGAGAAAATCCTGGGAGAAGGCCCAGGTAATATGGCAGGGGCCAGATCAAATCTAAGGCTACATATGGTAGCCATCAAGGGGGTAGGGGAAGCAGATGGCGATGTGTAGAAAGGGAAGGGGACAATAAACCATCAAAGGGGAGGGTATTGATTATATCTCCACAGGGAAAGAGGGACCAAACTTAAACCCGGAGACCCAGCATGTGAATGCAGCATGACAGCATGGAGTGGAGAACCAGTGGAGGGACCTGAGAACACAGTCCAAAGCCCAATTATAGGGGCAGCCACCTCTCTACCAGAGAAAGTTGCCTTGGAGGCCAGCACTGAAGCTGAAGCTTGGGAGTGAGATAAACATGACCAGAGAACATGAGAACAAATGAAAGGGGAGGAAGAGAGAATGACGTGCATCCTGTCCCACCGAGCCCTCAAGACAATAATCCCACTCAGAACAGCTACTGCACAAAGACGACTGCACGGCCAGCCCCATTAAGACATACGGCTACCCTCTCAGACCCTAGGCCTATCGGGACCAGGAAGAAGAAGCAGGGTCAAGATTATACCCTGTTGGACATAACCACACCAATGCAAAGCACTAAGAGTGTGCAACAGAGCAAAGAGTCACAGATGGAGTGACAAGGATATACTTTGGCGCCAGGGTATTGGCACCCCATCTGAATGAACCAGGGGTCACTCTAGGAGGTCAACTACAGACCTTGAACTTTATACAGGTCCTTATATTGCTATTATTTTTATTATTCTGTTATATATTGTATAGTACATTGAGGGGGTTTCTTGCTGTTGTTATCATTGTTTTATTTGCTTAAGTTGCTCCATTTTAGGAGACCTTTCTTGTACATATTGCTACCTCTACAGGTCCATCTAGACAAGATAGACTGGACAAAGAGGTTGGAGGCGAAAATTACAGGACTGATGGCTCTAGGGTAGGGGACATTGAAGAGGGGGAGGAGAGGGAAAGGTGGTGATGTCGACCAGCCCAGGAAAAAGGGAATAACAATTGATACAAATGCAGGGACAAGGTGGGTGAGAGAAGCCCAATAGGGATTGATTAAGATTAATGTAACAGAGAAAAATTACTGAAACCCAGATGGAGAGTGAGCATGATAGTAGGACAAGAGGGAAGCAAATGGAAATAGAGGAAGGAACTGGGGGATAATGAACATTTATAGAGGTTCAAATACAGGCATGTACATAGGGACATGTATTTATAAGTGAGGATGGGGAAAGAGATTAATGTGTATACTTATAGGGTTAGTAGTAGGACAACAGGTGGGCACTGGACCTCCACTCAAGTATCTTCTTGGTTCAAGATCACTTCATTCTATTAAATTGGCATTCCAAGATGCTCACCTCTCTGACATGATCACTGAAGACAAATGTGTGCATAAGCAAAGGTGGTGAAGAAGCAACAAAGCCAACATGGAAGAAGCACACTAACTTGTGGAATCATGAGGTGTCAAAGGGATGAGATATCAGGCTTCAAGAACTCAAAAGCACAACTTTGCATGCTCACTTTCCTGATATGATCCCTGAGGACAAATGTGTGCATAAGCAAATGTGGTGAAGAAAGCTGATGGTGTCCGGCTACCAAAAGATATATTGTCTGGGGACACAAAGGCTTGATTAAACAAGCGGCCATTCAGCTCAGAAGCAATAAAGCCCACACAGAAGAAGCACACCAGCCTGTGTGATCATGAGTTGGTGAAGGTATTTGGTGTCAGGCATCAATGAGCTAAAATTATATTATTATTAATGAGGGGGAGTACAGATTGGGGACCCAAAGCCCATCAATAAGTGAGGTGACATTCTTTTGCAGAGGGGTTACAAGGAGGAGATGAGTCAGTTAAGATACAGGGTAGGAGCTATGAAATATGCAACCTTCCTCTAGTTCCCATGCTGCCTCCCACCCACTATCATGACTCCAATTCTACCACATAAATCCAGCTAGACCAGGAGATGTACAGTGAAGTTGGAAACATGGAAAACTTAGGATAGATGATCCATCAAGACTAGTAATAGGAGTGGTAATACCAGGAGGGTGGAGGGACGGAGGAATAGAAAGGGAGAACCAACTTCACGGATCTACACGTAGCCTCCTCTCTGGGGCACGGACAACAGGGAAGTGAGTGTTGGGACACATTGTACAGTGTACAGGATGAAAAAATTATTTGTAAATTACTAAGGGTTCAAGGGGAAGGGGGGGAGGAAGGGTAATATAGCGAGCTGATAATGGGGGCCTAGAGGGAAGGAGAACATTTTGAGAGTGATGATGGCAATGGGTGTGTAAAAGTGGCCTGCATATAATTGATGTTGTTAGGGATTGTGATGGGAGTTGTATGGGCTCCCCAATAAAATGAGTCATTAAAAAAAGGGGGAGAGGGGAAAGGGGAGTTTTTTTTTAAGAGGAGCTTGTATCAAGGGCTCAAGTGGAAAATGTTGGGAAATGTATGTGGAAACATGTGTGCAAATGTGCTTGATACAAATGATGTACTGAATGTTGTAGTAGCTGTAAGAGCCCCCAATGAAATTAAAAAAAACCTGATTATTCAAAAGGATTAACAAAATTGACAAACCATTGGCAGATTTAACAAAAGATAGGAATAAGTGATATCATGGATGAAGGATGAAACAGAAGAAATTATAATAGATCCTAATGATATTAGAAGACTAATTACACAGTCCTGCTAAGGTCTGTACTCTAAATAATACAATTTGGAATGCATGGACAAATACTTGGGCAAGCATACCCTTCCATATTGTCTCACATAAATGTCAAGGACATAAGCAGACCCATAACAAAAGGAGAAATAGATTAGGTATCAAAGAACTACCCATTAAAACAATCTCAGCCCATATATCTAGACAGGAGAATTTGATCAAGCATTCAGGCAAGAGCTGGCACCAATTCTAACAAGCACTTCCAGAGCATAGCAAAGGGTGGTAAACTCTTAAATCCATTCTACAAAGCTCATAGAACATTTCCCCCAATGCCAGATCTACTGTTTGAGCTTACTTCAGTGGACTGATATTGTACTTGTCCTTTTGTGCTTGCCTACCTTCACTCAGCAATATTATCCCCCAACTCTTTCCATAGATGAGGTGTTTCATATTTTCATCACCATTTTTAACTTCATAGAACTGGATTATGTTTAATACCAGAGCATTTTGTTAATCCATTTGTCTATTGATGAAAATTTCCTCTTGGTCATTGAAGGCTGAGAACTAGAAGGGTAGATAAGCTTGTCCTAACATATGGAATCCTTATAAAAATAAGGATTGAACTGATTGATTTTAACAGGGCTTGCTTGCTATTTAACAGAGATATACACATCTACTCTGGGTAAGGATAATAGACTTGGAACAATTTGAGTGGCTTCTTTCTTTCCCTATCTATTCTCTCTCTCTCTCTCTCTCTCTCTCTCTCTCTCTCTCTCTCTCTCTCTCATCTATCATCTATATCTATCTACCTATCTATCAATCATCTATCAACTATCAAGATAGGCAGCATAAGCAATTTCATGAAGAGGGCCAAGGACTGACAATTCCGGGGGTATGGAAGGGGATATGTGTAGGGAGGCATTGAGTTAATAATGACAGGGACAGGAGAATAGAAAGGATTCTATAATTGATGATGATAAGTGTGCAGTGTTCCTGGTCATATTGATTAAATGAAATGTATTTGTGTAAAAATCCTGAGAAGTGAATAATGGATATACATGATAGTGGGGCAGGAGGAAAGAAAAATGATTAAGGGGAAAGAATAAAGTAAAAGCTACATATAACTAGGTATAGTGTAGATATGTAAGTATACAATTATAATAGATTGTCATATTAATCTCTACAATGAGGAAGCAAATGGACTTTGGGTCTTCTGTTGAAATCTTATCTCAATACAAGAACAACTTTTTTCTAGTAATGTGGCACTGTATGTTACTCACCTTCATGACCCAATCATTGAAGACAAAATGGATGCATTTGGAAATGTGGTGAAGAAAATAACAGTGCCCTGCTATAAAAAGATAAAGCATCTGGGATCTTAAAGGTTTGAAGTTAAAAAGTGACCATCTACATGGAAAAAGTAGGTGTTGAGGAGAAGAGGTATCAGAAGGAGCCTGGACACCTAAACCTCAACTGCAAGAAATTTAGACAGATCCTCAAAGAAGGGTCACACAGAAGGGATGTGGTATAGCACCAATGAAACACATAACTATCCTCTAGTTCTTAATATTTTCTTCCCTTACTATTTGATTAGACCTGTGTATGTCCACTTGTATAATTAAGAATGTTCAATGAATAGAAAGTCAAGAGAGATAACCCTTCAGAAACAGGAACTGGATTAATAATTCCCTGAGGGTTTGTGGGGGCACAAGAAAGGGAAGGCGGTGCAGATAGCACTGATGACTTTATAACCCCACAGGAGGGACACTAATAATAGAATTGTAGGTGAATGGATATATTGAATGGTGTAAAATATGGCAAAATAATAAGAATAAAATAAAAAATGCTAAGGTGATGATTAGGTGTGGAGGGAGGGAAGTAAAAGGAGCTGATATCCAAGAGTTCAAGAAGAAAAAAAGTGCTTTGAAACTCATTGTGGAAGCAATTGTACAATTGTGATCAATCTAATTGAATTATGGATTATTATATTATATGAAAGCTCTCCCAATGAAATGAATAAAGAATTATGAGAAGAAAACATGGTTGTAGGCTGAGATTCAAAACTTTATAAATCTAATTTTTAGGCAATGTAAAATATAGTCCTAAAATCTGCAACAGTGTCTATAAAAATGTGCAATAACTCAAAGTAATCAAGATTTAATTGTAATAGTAATTTTGACTTATAAATTAATTAAATTGCATTTTTCTTATTAAGTGTGGATGTTTAGAGAAAAGTCATGCTGGAATGGAAATTTCACTATTTTAAAAGTTAGCATAAATCTATATATTTATTTAAATATTTAGTGGAAACTAATCAAGAAAGTGGAAAATAATAAATGATCAAAGCAATTTGTTAGAATACATACGAATGATAAACTAAAAAGGATATAGGTTATACATTTTAGGTAGCAATCTTGTTTAAGGAAGTCTTGTTTCTATTTTGGGTAAGTGCAAAAATGTTACCTCTTCAGTTTCTCCCCTTTTGTTGAATTGGAATCTGGAAGTCACAGAAAGACTATTGAAGCTTTTAAGCAGTTTCTAAAAGATTTACTTATAGTTCTTTCTGTGAATATTTGCAATGACGTTTCCTCTTTACCACAGTTCTATTTTATCTATTTGATTATTTCATAAAATAGAAAAAATGTCCAATTTGGTAGTCCTTTTAGGTCTACTTTATGCTATTTTAGAAAACCTCACTAAACCTTAAATAATGAAACTCAATGATAGCATTCCTAATATACTTATAGGGTCAAATGGGATTAATGTGTATTTAAACACACACACATATATGCCTTGTGTATTAAGTAAACTTGATAGTAACATATCATCTGTTTATTTAAGTACCTTTTTTTTTATCTTGACAGCCTGACGTTCTGATAGAGCAAAGTGCATTTTGCAAATAATTACATTATACACTTGGTGTTATTGTATCAATGCATACAGGTACATTGATACAGAGAATGTCATCTGATACATTTGGTAAACATTTTAGCAAATCTAAGAAGAAAATGTTTATATCGATAAGTAAGAGGTTTGTTGAATATTTCATGTACTTCAATTTCTGAGATTGCTGAAACAATTTAAATATGAATTGACCTAATTTCATATGTATATATATTAAATAAATAAGTGTACTGGCATTTACTCAGATGTATTGCATCAAGTAGATTTTAAAAGCAAGACACACTTTTCAAAAGACATAGCTTTGTAGACATAATTCTTCCATAACTCACTGCCGTTGAATCAATGTTGGGCTTATAGTGACCTCCTGTGGGTTTCGAGAGAGTAAGTATTAAATTATTGTTATTTTGTCAAATATTTCATTGTCCAATGTTTCCCTTCACCTACTATTCTGTAGTCCGTCTTCCAGGGAGGGCTTATATGTAGACCCTTGTAATTGTTTCCCCCTTTCTACCCCACCTTCCCTCCACCTTCCCTGTATCACCACTCTTACCACTGGTCCTGAGGAGTCCTGGATTCCCTGTGTTTCCACTTTCTATGGGTACAGTGTATATCCTCTGGTCTAGCTGGATCTGGAAAATGTTGTTTTGTTCTGCTTTGCTTTTGTGCACATTATTATGTCTTCTGGTCTAGCTAGATAACATAGGCGGGATAAACAATCTGGAGAAGAAAACAATGGGATCCAAGGTTCAGAGGGGACATGGGAGAGAGGAAGGTGGAGGAAAGGAAGTGACATTAACAAACCCAGGGACAAGGGAATAGCAAGTGATCCAATATCAGTTGTGAGGAGCGGGTAAGAGATCTGATAGGGCTTGATCAAGGGCAATGTATTAGGGAAGCCCAAATGAAGGCTGAACTTGATAATGGGAAAAGAGAAAAGTGAAATAAAATAGAGGAAAAAGCTAAGAGATAAAGGGCATTTATAGAGGTTTAAATACAGACATATATATATATATATATATACATAATATATATTTATTTATGATGATGGGGAAATAGAGCTATGTGCTTATTTTGTAGGTTAATATTAAAGTTGCAAATGAACATTGGGCCTGCACTCAAGTACTCCATCAATGCAAGAACACTTAGTTTTATTAAACTGGCAATCCATGATGCTAAATTTTCTGATAAGATCACTAACGACAGTGGGGTACATAAGCAAAAGTAGTGAAGAAAGCTCATCATGCCTGGCTATCAGAAGATATAGCTTCTGGGGTCTTAAAGACTTGAAGATAAACAAGTGGCCATCTACCTGAGCAGTATTGAAGTCCACATGGGAGAAAAACACCACCTTGTGTGATCAAGAGGTGTCAATGGGAACAGGTATCAGACATCAAAGAACAAAAATTTGTTCATTGTGAATGAGGCAGGATGCAGAGTGGAACCCAAAGCCCATCTGTAGGCAACTGGACATCCTCTTACAGAAGGGTCGCAGGGAGGAGATGAGCCAGTCAGGGTACAGTATAGTAACTATGAATCATACAGCTTCCCTCTTGTTCTTAAGTTCTCATCTTCCCCCCAATATCATGATCCTAATTCTACCTTGCAAATAATTTGACTGATTTCTGGTAGACTCTCTGAGCAGGGATATTCACATCCCTGCAGGATGGCAAGAGTACTCAATGGAGGATTTTTTTCCCCCAGGAGGTCTCTGCATTGAATGTTGACCTTTCTCTGTCATCTCTAGCTTTTTGCAAATCAGGTGCTCAGAAATAAGCTCTAATCATTTTTCTCTACTGATCCTGGAATTCATTACTTATAATCCTTAGATTACATAGGCTGATATGCTTTTTCCATGAGGGTTTATCTGTTATCTCACTTAGGTAGGTGCTTTTGTAAAAGAAGACTTTGGGGATCCCAACCTTATTTCCTCTGGTAGGTGAACACCATCTGATTTCTTCCCCATTTGCTCCAATATCCTTATCTCTAGTGATGATTTCATAAGGGTATTCTGCAGAGTCCCATAATAAGAACCAGTTGTTCTTAGATTAGGGCTTACAGTTGAGTGTGAATCTAAAATCCAGTGTTTTGTCTAAGGTCTCTAAAGTGTATATAAAACTCTGTTCCATTTTAGTAGAGGTATTATCAATTTTTTGAAGAATACTATAAATGACCATGATGGATATTTTTAGTTATTCTCATAATAGTGCCATTAAACTAGTCATGGTATAGAATTTAAAATATTTGGTATATAGGGGGAATATTTGTATATTGGAAGGCTTTGTACAGTAAATTGCATGGGGTGGTCTATTATACATCTTACAAACTTAAAGAGGTTTACCACATTTTCAGACTAATTATACAACTCTCCTGACAATAAACTAAAATTTTAAAGATCTTTTATAACTGGATTTAGTATCAGGAATAATGAAATCTGATAAATTAATGTAATTTGTTAAATGTGAATTATCCTTTCTGTACAGATATTGCAATTTACTGTATCTGTATGCAGCTCTCATAGGAATGTGACCAGTCTCTTAAAATACTATACTTTTTATCCAGCTATCAATGTGCTGTCTAATAGAAAAGAAAATTAATACTTATAATTAAAATAGTAGTTATATATTCAATATTTATTCTACCTCAAGAAAAGTGAAAATTTGGAAAGCAAATTTCTTTTGAAGAAATTTTAAAAGTGGGAAACCCAGATAGCATATTTTAGAAAGAAAGTATGTAATAAGAAAGATAAGTCAGGTTTCATATGCATATTGGAATCAAGATTCTTGCATTTGATTATGTGTTTGTTGCTTTAAACCCGTGCTCTCTTTGGGCATCCAAGTAATTAATCCTTCCCAAAATCCTAGCATACTTGATGACTGATATTTTACCCAACCTAGATTGCCATCCTCCTACTTTATTTAATTACTGGTTTCTCCTGTATCATATTTGTGCGTGATTGCCTCCATGTTTTGATTATTCACTCACACCTACTATTTGTTAGTAGGTGCAAAGATTTGCACTAAGATTGTAAAAGAAAGAATTAAGGAATAAAAGAAGGAAGGAAAAAAGCTCCCTTGTTGATTTATATTCTAACAGCACCAGAAGAAATTAATTAATTCATAATTTATTAAGTTAGAAACTATTATGTTATATGCAAACATAAAGCCAAGAAGGCGATAGGAAAGGAATATTAAGATTTCAGTTTCATGCCAAATAAGAGATAAATATGGACATATGGTCAGGTTATGATTGAAGCAAGTATAAATATAAAAGTAATAATTTTAGTAAGTATCATGAAGTGTCTGATCCAAAATATGCCTGGTGGCTCAAGTAGTAAGGGTGTTTGTGTAGTTGGAATGCTGTAAGAAATGCTGAGGGCCTAAAGAATTATGTCAGTTTCATATATTCGATAGCTGTGATGGCATTGTGTGATTACTCAAAAGGCTTGTTATTATTTTTAAATTTTCTATACTTTCATCTATTAAATAGAATGTAAGGGCAAAGTGTTTTGTGTTGAATCTAATTCTCATAGATACTTGTGTTTCCTGATCTGATTTAGTCATCTTTCCTTAATGATCATAAAGGGTCGTGCTAAACTGAAGTGTTATTAAAGTAAAGTGCTGTGGAGCTTAGAATACACCATGGGGGTGTGGGGAGTATTAATTGCCATTAAGCAAAGATATGGACTATAACAGACTATAATAGAACTAAATGGTCTTCCATTGCAAAGTCAACGATAATAACATAGAGATGCAATCTTCCAGTCTAAATTTAAACTTATTATATGTGAAAGGAAAATGCAAATTTCAAAGTGAGCATAATTTTCAAGGGTATTATTAAATGAATTGTTTTCTCTGCCCAATATGATAGATATGTGGTAATAGTCAGCTAAATAACAAAGGAATAAGAAAACAAAAGTGCTTACAATCCTTTTTAAAAATCATTTTAATATGCATATGGCAATATTAAGTACAAAACAAGGCAATATTTTGTAAGCAAGTTTGCCAATCTGGGTATACTACAGGAACAAATTAATAGACTAGCATATAGATAAAAATAAAAGGTTTATATACAGGAATGGGGCATTGAGAAAGCATCCCAATTCAGTCCAGTACAAAGTCATAAGTCTGATATTAGCCCACATGCCTGATATCAGTCTATAACATCTCCTTCTGACTCACGAAGTCACAGTCCAGTGGGTGCAGAGTCCCGGCGCTGGCAGGGGTCTCCCCATGGCTTCTCATTTCCAGGGCTCAGGGTCTATCAGCAGCATCCAATGGTGGTAGAAGCAACTCTTTGCTGGCAGGGATCTCCAGGTGGCATCTCCAGCTTCAGAGGTCTGGTTCCATCATGGTAAAGCCGTTGTGGCTTCTACTCCAGCCTTCAGCAACTTGGAAGCTGCCATTTTGTCTTGTCCATAGTTCTGGGAAGACAGTTTCTCATCTCCATGAGGGGTATATGGCGAGATTTCCCAGAAGTCTCAGGAGAAAGCCATGCCCACACGGAGGCCTCATTGACTACTCAATGGCTATCTCCAGATTAACAGGCTAGGCTCCACCCCTACATCTCAATCATGAAATTAACGTAAGCACATGACCACCACAATAAGAAAATATTTAAACTAAGCACATGATGCTGTATCTATTTCTATATATTGGCTATAGATTTATATAATTGAATAAATGCTCCTCAGTTGGGCAATACAGTAAGCGTGGGTTATATTGTATAGTATGTTGCTTAGAGTTTTCAGAAAAATCATTCCATTATTGTGCTATCCTTAGCCAAACTTGTGGGAATACTGACATCATAAAATCATGTATTTTCATTAGTGAATAACAGTGGCAAAAATGTTGACCTATATTTAACTAACTTTCATAATGTTCCATATTGACCTCAAAGATGACTTAATTTCAGATCTGACTTTTCTATCAAAGATATTACAATGATAACAGTCTTTCTGAGCTGTGTATATCAGCAGCTGCAATCAATCAGAGTAAAAAACCAGTACATTGCTGTCAAAGGGAAATAATTATTTCTGTCATTCTCATGAAATAGCACAAATATAAAGTAGCGTGTTCGGTACTATGGATATATTGTGTGAAAAAATTTCTCATTGTGAAAATTCCCAGAGTGCTACCTTTTCAAAATAAATATTTGCTTATTTGATGAAAATATTTTCTTTATTTATAGGATTTTTCTTTTATTTTTAAGAATTGTTGGATTTAATTTTAAGCTAAAATACAAGGAATAGGTTTTATTTTAATATGCTCCAAAACTTGTTACCCTAAAATATAGATCATTTTGGATGTTGGTTTCTATTGCTGAATGTTGAATATGCAAATAACACAAAAAACAAAGTTGGTAAATCCATTAACTATAATCTTCATTTTGCTTTTCCCTGACTCATTATTGTTAGAACGTCTTGAAGCCAATTTTTTTCTAGATACATAGAATAAAATTTACTTATGGACATACAATGGAATGAGTTTCTTTGCTAAGTCTATCTTTAAGCCAAATTTGTATAACCCAGACAGTTAGATTAGATTTCCATATATATTGGTCAAGTGCTTTCCTTCAAAAGTTTATGGAAAATTTCCATTAAGTTTTAATACCATTTCCATGAATTTATTGAACCCTAGCATATGTAGTGCACTTTTCTATCCATAACAATTAAAGGTACATTTTCACTTAAGGAAAGCATGTTCAAAGTACTCCAGTAATACACTGCCAAGTAGTGCCCCCTTTTGATCGTAATCCATTGTATGCACCTCAAATCTTAAATGTAGTTAACTTTCAACCTGATTCTTGGGAGAAAGAACAATTTAGCCAAGAAAAGAGTTACAATCCTGCAAACTTCTATGCTGTCCTATCAACTAGATTGCAGTTCGTTAAAAATATTTTATAATAATATTCAAAAACTGAAGCATGTGCTGTTAAATACTGTTGGGGGATAAGTTACATTCTAAATAATTAGGAAAACAGTAGCTTTAGAGAGGAATACTGGACAATTAAAATATAATTAGGATTGAAGAAGAGAGTTACGTGCAGGAATTGGATGGGGAAGAGAAGATTCAGAGAGAACTGGGGATACTGGAAAATTTGGCTTATGACACTCAAGTGGAAAATTTTGAAGAAAATTGAACATAAATTTTAGATAAATTAGTTCATTGGTTATTTTGACTATAGCAGACAAAGTTTCACAATGGACACAGCAATCAAACTGAAATAAACAAGAAGTGAATTAATTGGGCTAAGAAGTGAATTTTGCTATACTAGAAGATGATGGAAACAGAAAGAGAAACAGATTACAGATGACAGAAAAAAAGCCCGATGTGTGAAAGAGAAAGTATCTAGGGCTCTCTGAGTTTTATAACAACTGCTAACTGAATTTGATGTTTGAAAGAGAAAATGAAAGTCTTAAATTTTGGACATTCTTCTGAATAATATAGACAGCTACTTAATCTTATTGTATTTGTGACAAGCTCAGCAAACTCTACCCCCTCATGTAGGCAGGGGCAATTTCATATTGTTGTCAGGTGCCAGTGGGTTAGTTCTGATTCATAACAGCCCTGTGCAACAGAAAAAAAAAATACTACCCAGATTTGCACCCAATTCACCATCATTTGTATGTGTGAGCCTACTGCCGCAGTCACTGTGTGAGTATGTCTTGTGGAGGCCTTCCCTCTTGACACACCATCTTGGCCAAACATAGGGTAACCTCTTTCTTCAGGGACTATTCTCTTTGATACAATGTCCACAATATGTGAGATAATGTCTCCCTATGCTGGCTTCTAAGGAACATTCACGGTGCATTTCTTCTGTTTCTTCTAGATTTCTCTGCTCTTCTGGCAGTCAGTGGTACATTCAATATCCTTTGCCAGCACCATAGTTTAAATAAACTGACTCTTCTGTCTTCCTTCTTTAATGTCCAACTTCCACACACATATGAGGCAATAACACTAGCATGGCTTGGTCAGGGTCACCTGAGTCCTCAAAGTAATGTCCCTGCGCTTCAACACTTTAAATAGCTCTTGTCAGGGCAGCATCACTTGATGTAACACTTTGAGCTTTGAGCTCCTCAGCACTGCTTTCAAGAGCATTCACTGTGAACCAGCCAATGCACACCTCTGGGCAACTTCAATGCTTTTCACAATTTGATGTTGTCAATTGGTGCAGTTGTGAGTATTTTTATTTATTTTACATTGGTTTGTAATACATGCTGAAGGTTGCAATCCTTGAGTTTCATTATCAGCGCTTCAAGTCCTCCTCACTATCAGTAAGCAAGCTTATGACAGCTGTATATCAAAAGTTAATAAGTCTTCCTCCAACCCGGATACCACAGTTTTCTTCATAAAGCCCAGCTTCTCTTATTATTTTCTCATCATGTAGACTAAGTTTAGTGAGAAAATACAACCTGAAATATATTTGTCTTGACTTTAGCCATGCATTAGTCCCATGTTCTGTTTGCACAACTACCTTTTGAACTATGCACAGTTCCAGCAGGATAGCAATAAAGTACTTTGTAATTCTCATTTTTCTTAAGTTATCTATAGCTTGATATAATGCACACAGCAGCATGTCCCTGCATAATCAATAAAATGCAGATAAACATCTCTCTGTTTACCCCTACGGAGCATAACAAAAATGAAGAGCCCAAGTTATTCTATCTCAGAATATTTTAAATGATATGTTTCATCTAACATGCTGCTTAAATTACTAGCTGATAGTAAAACATTTGTACTTAATTCTACAGTAAAATGGAACTTTATTTCATATATTTTCTATCATTCTTCCCCAAATCAATCCCATTCATATATACCTGTCATAAATTAAATTGTGTCACCCAAAAGAAGGCGTTGTAATTTCTAACCTTCGTCATGATAATGGGATAGAATTACTCTAGGATGGGTTTGAGTCAAAAGAATAAATAAGAAAGTCAGCAAGTCTAAATTTTACACTGTGATTTTAGTCTCCTACACCTGAAGAGCATAAATTACTGTTTATTAACCTGTCCACCTTTATTATTTCTGTTACAATAGCCTCAGGTAACTAGATAATACAATTTATACTTTGAAATTTGTTTATGGGACTTTTACACTGTAGATTCCATTAAATTTTGTATCTTACAATTAATCAAAAATAAGTGTACATTACTGAATTGCTAAAGGAAAAAAAGGAAAATACATTTGAAGCTTATTCTGAAATCAGTTTATTTTTCAAAGCTTCAAAAATAAGCATACAAATATTTGATTTCCTGAAAAGTTTGAAGATCAAAATACTTAGACAAAAGATTGTGATGAGAGATCCAATCAAGGTAGGAAAGCAGATTCTAGCTCAAATCGTGTAATTGATTCCTACACAATTTTACACTCTTTGATTTCTTTTACTTGATTTTCCTTAAAAACAGTTTATGTTCTGGACACTTAATTTTCAGGTTTGTCAAATTTTTGAAATGTATTTTGAGTTTCTATGAAGCTGTGTTCTAAAATACTATATTACAAATTCATTGTGTCTGCATATCTTTGAAATGTTCCATAAATTCAAAATATTTAAAATGTATTGACATTTTCTATCTTGGTTACATAACTATATATAAAAGTCCACTCATCTCTTCACTAACTGCAAGTAGCTCCACACCAAACATTTCAATGATGACTCACAGTGACCCTTTCAGGCCTGGTAGAATTGTCCCGATGGGTTTTCCAATGTCATTATCAGGGTATAAAGTCGTGTCCTTCTTCCATGGGGTAGTTTGTGGTTTCAAACTGTGGAGCTTGTGGAGGGAGAGCAGCCTAGCATTAAACCACTACTCCACCAGAACTCCTAACCATAGTATGCAGCCAATTAATTTTTAAACAAAACTCCATTTTTTTATGATAGTATCTATGATGGCTAGGTTTTTGTGGGGTTTTTTTCCCCCCTGATGGCTAGGTTTTATGTCATCTTGAGCTTTTGTAAAAGTAAGATGTCAGAAGACCAGCCTCATGGATCTGGTAGGCAGAACTGAATAGTGATAATAATTAACGATTATCGTAAAGTCATAGGAAATATGAGACATGGAAATAATGGAGTCAGACACATTTTTTTCTGTAACAAAATTTATCCTTGAGGCTCAGCAGAGAGGAACAGGGCCCATGTATTACAGTGCCTCTGTAGCAGCCTTTGGAGCCAGTGCCTGACATGGGTAAGGCAGACACTGAATTTGACATGGTAACATGCTCAGTTCACCCCCTCTTGGTGGTCCAGGTGGAGAGAGAGAGAGGGCAGGAGGAAGAGGGGACATGGGAATAAAGAATGGGGAGGAGAGGGAGAGGAGTTGGGGGAGGAAAGACAACCAAAAGAGAACTACTTTATTCTGATCAAGCCTTATAAACCTTTTGGAGATGTGAAAGTCCCCCAGTTACAGGTAAGGACATATATATCACAGGAAAGGGTTGTGCTGCTGGTAATATAATGATGGGGGTGGCAGGGGATGATCAGGATATACTAGCAATAGGAGGGGGCATTATTGGGGTCCCACATGTGACAAGGGTGAACCCCAGACTCATGATGGCAGCCCACCGTTGGATCATGGAGACTATTTGCAGCAGGGTGTGAACCCCGCCTATGGGGACCAGACTGGTGGCTAACAGGCTTCAGGGAGAAGTCATCTTTTGTGAGATAACAATAGGAGATAAGCCCTGTAGCCAAGGTCTGCCAGGCTGGAACCTTCAGAAACAATATCTCTAAGCTTCTGACTTCCACCCAGTGCTGGGAAACAGCGTCTAATATTTGGTTAATACATTGAAAGAGATATAATTAACGTTCTATGTTCAGCCCATGGTAAGGATCATACAGTAATACCACACTCTCCAGCCTCATCAAGTTTCATTTCTGATGTGATTTTCATGCTTTCAACAGTGTGCTCTTTCAATTAGAAAGATTCCAGTGTAATCTATATTTAAGGTCACATTCTTGATTTCAGAGTATGAGTATAGTCACGTAGGAAGAGTTATATGCAGGTGTATACCTGAGATGTTCAATGAGGGATAGTTCAGAAATAAGCACTTATTGAGATATTTTTAAGCTGGTGTTTCCTGACATACAAACAGACACCAACACTTGAAATATCTGGATTACGTTGTACTCTATAAATGGAGGAACTAAATAAGTTAGCACTTACCTTTCTTCTGTTGAATACTTTCCTTCTAATCAAATTTCGAATAGAAAAGAGACTTCAGGTAGAGGTATAGGATATCATATGGATCAGAGTAATCCCTAAAGATGGGACCTTCATTTCCATATTGACAAAATAGTACTCGAGCTCTTTCTATGTGAAGAAACTGTTGGAATTGTGAGAAAAGCATATGACTCTAAATTTGAGCACGTATACACACAAAGTGGGTTATATTTGAAAATTTTTCATTTAGCAAGCATGAGATACAGATAGAGATAAAGAAAAGTGAAAAGTGAAAAAAAAATAATAGGAAAATCAGGAAAAACTTACTCACAAGGTTTTTGTGAGATGCTTGAATGTACATAATTGGTTTTAAATAACAATACAATACCCAAATCATTCATTTGAAGATACAGGGAAAACATTCTGTATAGAACTGAAGCCAAGCCAATATTTTGAGGTAGAATTTATTTCAACTGTAAAAGCAGTAAAACTTTCAGAATCTCATTTGCCAAAGTCTACATAGAGGACACAAAGAAGTTCTGGTGGTATGCTGGGTTGCAAGTTGGACTGGTGACTGCAAAAACAGCAGTTTGAAACCATGTGTACCTCTGCAAAAGAAAGATGAGCATTTTTTTCACCCCTCGAGAGGTATAGTTTTGGATATTCACATGGACAGTTCTACTTGGTCTGTATTCATTGCTATGAATAAGAATCAATTTGATGGCAGTGTGATGATGTATGAGAGACGACAGTGACAGCCCGCAGTACAATTGAAGAGCCTTTGCATGAATGATGCCTCCGTGGCTCTCCTTCTAGTCACTGTGGGGAGGGGGGAACAGTCTTCCTTCTGGCAGAATATATCAGAGAACGGATTATCTCCATCCCTTTCCAGTCTGCCATGGGAGGGGCAGTCTCCACTAGTGGTTTGCCTACGTGGGTCTTTGATGGAGATAACAGTGCTGCTACCATATTGTTGCAAACTCTCGGTCCAGCATAGAATACATATCCTGGTCATGGTTACCTTCCTTCTTCTGTAGCCTCACTGTTAACTATAATATATTGAAAACCCCCAAATGATGAACTTATTACAGTTTCTTTTGGGTTCCATGCCTTATTTGAGCAACTGCCAGCCTATGAATAATTTGATGTAATTAGGACTCCATGCTAATGATCACCCTCTTCTGCATGAAACATCTCTGCCGGCTGTTCTGGTTAGGTCCTCTTGAGTCTGTTCCTACTCTTAGCAAGACAATTTACAACAGAATAAAGCACTGCTCACACTGTGCTAACCTATCCTCTCAGTTGTCCTTGTGTTTGACCATTGTAACCATTGTAATCGTTGTAACCATTGTGTCAATCCATCTCCTTGAGGGCTGTCCTTTTTTTCCCACTGCCTTGTCCTTCTCCAAGAAATGGTGTCTCTTGATACACTGTACAAAATACAGTGACACCACTCCTTGCCATTCCAAGAGTACTCTGGTCATTCATCTTCCAAGATGGATTTGTTTTGACCTTTGGGCAGTCAATACAATTTTCAGTAATCTTCACCAGCACCATAATTGAAATCCATTGCTTCTTCTTATGTCTTCCTTTGTCAATGTCCAACTTCCACATGCATACTGAGACATAGAAAATTTCATGACTTGGGTCAGGCAAACCTTAGTCCTCAAAGTAACATCCTTGCTTTTCAACACATTGAAGAGGCCTTAGTCAGTGCAACCCATAGTTTGGTCTCTTTTTTATTGGGGAGGGGGGCATTACTACCTATTGGTGGAAGTAGGAGGCCCAGCCTTGCTCCTGGAAAGCTGCTGCTGGATTTGAACCACCAACCCAGTGGACCACAGTGCACACAACTGCTACGCCACCGGGGCTCAGCCCCAGTTTGCTCTCTTGACTGCAGCCTTCATAAGTACTGATCCAAGCAAGACACGGGCCTAGACAATTTCCAACTATTCTCCACTTCCTATGATGCCAGCAGTACTGTTTTTGTTTTCTTTACACTGAGTTGTAATCCGCACCGAAGAATGTGATCCTTGATCTTTCTCCACAAGGGCTTCAAGTTCGCCCGACTTTGAGCAAGTGAGGTTGTGCTATCTGCGTATTGTGTGTTATTTATGAATCTTCCAATCCTGATTTTAAATTCTCCTTACTACATCAGCTACTTTGATGATTTGCTCAGCATACAGATTGAATACCTATGGTGAAAGGGTACAATCTTATCATACATCTTATCTGACTTTAAAGCATGCAATATTCCACAGCTCTGATTGCACAACTGCTTCTTGGTTTATGCATAAATTCTGCACGTTCTGGAATACCACTTTTCTCAAAGTTACCCACAGCTTATTACAATCACAGAGCTCAATTTATTGCTCCAGTGACTGACAACACAAATATACATATTTCTGGTATATTTTGCTTTCTTCTAAGATCTGCCTACATCACGAATGATATTCCTTTCTCACATGACATTCCATCTCAGGAATGATATTTATTCCTGAATCTGAACAGTACCTCTGGTAGTTCCCTGTTAATGTAGTGATAAAACCCTTGCTTGATGACATTAAGCATAATTTAATTTTTATGTAATATTAATGATATTGTTTTATATTTGGGCATTTGCTTGGGTCACTTTTCTTTGGAATAGGTGTAAATATGAATCTATTCAGAATTTATTGGCTTTGATGTATGAGTACTTCCATGGCTTCATCAACTTGCTGAAATGTTTCACTTGGTATTCCATCAATTCCTGGTGTTTTTTTTACTCTTCTCTTCAGTGCAACTTGGTCTTCTTCCTTCAGTATCATTGGTTCTTGCTTATAAGTTATGTTTTGAAATGGTTTAATGTCAAGAGAAGCCTCCAGCTTACACCTGACAGACGAACTGGACAGCACTTACCTATTTCTGTGAGTTAGAGCTTCATATAATCTTTTAAAACATACATCCATACAGAAGCATCATTGGTTTTGTTTATCTAGAGAGATCCAGATAGACACATACACCAGCATATTTCTTCTGGAACCTTTAGAGTAGTCACAATTATATTTTTCCTTATGCTATTTTAGGGTTCATGTATTATTTATAGAAATTTAATTTTTATGAATCTCTGTCTATAGTTGTCTACCTTATCATCAGTAAGTATATTCATTGATTTTCCAAGATAAGCTGAAATATGTTGAATGTCACACAATAAAAAGAGGTACCAGAACTAGGTGTACTGGAAGAGAAGAGAGATATGGAGAAGCATCTTTGACAACTATTAAATGCCCATTGTGAATTTTGTAATGAGGGTATTTTGGCAAGTATAAATACTTAAAAACTCACTGTTTTAGAATTTTTCAATCATAATGCTTGTTTACTTTATAATTTTAATTGAGACTAAGTATGTTGCTTATATCCAAAGAACTTTGTAATCAGGTAGTGTAATACACAACATTTTGTCTATTTATTTAAACAAACCAGTATTGAAATAAATAATTGTAATATAATAAATTTTACTGGTAATGCTTTATATTAGTATTGTAATCAATAATACTGTACAGTTTATGTGTGTATAAATAATACTGAAAATAAACTTTTTCTTAATATAACTTCAAGTATCATTTGAAGGGATTATGAGGGAGAAAAAAGCCTATCAGATGAAAAGTAACCGAAGACAGTTAAAACAAAATGATAATATTTGGTGTTACTTTGATAATTTAATCTCTCTAACAGATAATTTAATCTCTTTAATAGATATGTTAAAATAAAGAGGACATATGTTTCAAAATAACTAAGACTGGAAAGTCTTCAAATTAGAATTTCAAAATTTATCATTGATATGGTTATTTTAGGAGCTATTTTTCAAAGTCATACTAAAGAGACTTACATTCACAGGATTTGCAAAATTATAAGGGTACTTTAGAAGATTTTAGATTGTAAGGTGCTATTTATGTAGAGAAAATTGCTACCCCTGAGATATTCTAAATGTGACATCTTAAATATGCATTCAAATGGAGGATTAAGTGGCCCTGCTGAGTCTATCTATTGTGGATTGAATGAGCATACTTATAAATAAGATGTGTTTTCAGGTCAAGGAATCTTTGTCCTTTAAGTTTTTCAGATTAATGTCTGTAAACATTTGGCTAAACTGTATATTCTAACGTCTTTTATTCTGAATTCTAGATTAGATTAGCTTATTTTTATGTTAAAAATCCAGATATTGTTCTTCATTATATGAGACTATATTAGCATAAAATATAATTTTACTCATTCCTTTTAATCATGCCAATATATACAGAAGTACATATGTATAAATGAGGGCATTCAATTGTAATGTTTTCATTAGCTTTTGAGATGAAACATATAGTGTTATGGCAGTGATATTTTGGTATATACATTTTATGTGGGATTTTATACAACCCTGGAGTTCTGATCTTCGTTCAAGGTAAGCACTATTGATGCTGTCAAATTATGTTATGTCATGGGCATATAGAAGGATTCAATTTTAATCCAATATGGATGCTGCAATCTTCTTCATATAACCTTGGATTATTTGCCTTGAATGCCGGTAAATAAATATGGTCAAAGGATGGAACTCTGACTTAGAGATTTCCTTATATTAAAGGTTGCAATATTGTCTCTGTATTCAAATGATGACTTCTTGTTTTACTTAAGATTCTGCATGAGGACAGTTAAATAGTATTGAATTCCATATTCTTGTAAAGATACTGTTTGATATCAATTCACATTTTTGTGTGTCAGCATTCTTTAAAGTAGCATGAATATAGATAGATCTCTTTTAATTTATTGGCTGGGAATTTAGTCTTCCAAGTTTCATGATATATATTGGCCCCAGCACTGTATCCAGTTGCAGATACATCCCATTTGATATTTTCTAATATAATACTTATTATAGGAATGTCACCCTATTGTAAGAACTTTATGAGTAAACTGAATAAAAGTTCTAATTGATTCAAAACCATTTATGAATGGGCATGATTCTAGGTCATACTCCATTTACAATTACAGTTCTCTTCCATGGCCAAAACACTTTTGAGTAAACAGACCATGATGTCAATATAATAGCCAAGGGTGCAATGAACTGTGGAAGTTATATTAACAGAACCAACACAATCTAAGTGAGGCAGAGAGGAGAATATAATAATTGGAAAAAGATGAGGGGATCAGCAGTAAGAAGAAGAGAGAAGGCAATGACATGACGTGTTAAATGCTATAAACAATAGAAAAATAATTTCCCTGTTCAAACAGCAATTTGAAGGAAGACACAATAGCTAATAAAATTCTAGTGTTATGTATACCACACAACTGATTTTCCTGGTCTGTGGAAAATTAAGTGTTGATAATCCTATCTCTAATACTTTTCCTATTCCTTTCTTTGTTGCCTTGTTAGTCATTATTTTCAATTACTTTGCTTCCAAAAATATTACAATGCCAAAAAATGCCACAAATGTATAAATTGTTATTAAATTTGGTGAGTAATTTTGACTAATTAATTTCAGTAAATTTTCATTAGGTTTCTATTTTACTTATCTGGGTTGTGTATCTATTTTTCTGTTATTTTATGAGAAACTACTTAAACATACTTAAAATTACTTACTTAAAATTACTTAACATACTAAAAACATTTTCTAAAATTATATCTGCAAAATAATAATTTTTCATTTTTTCCTGTATATTTTTCTTGCCTTACTACTTGAGTTATTTCCAATTTCTATATTATAAATAGAACTAAGAATAACAATTTAGTTAAAACATATCACATTCTCAAAAGTTCTTTAGATAAAGTCTTAGTTGCAGATTTTGTGAATTAATACAATTTTTATGATATTTAATAAATGTGTGTAACTTTTTTTGGTGGGTGGCATCACTGCCCTCTGGTGGTCGTGGGAGCTACCCAGCCTTTCTCCTAGAGAGCTACTGCTGGTTTTGAACCACCAAGCCTGTGGGCCGTAGTCCCGCACTCAACCACTACACCACTGGGACAACTTTTCAGGTAGTGTCCTGCTATCTTATTCTCCCATCTCTAGAGTATAAAATTGATTATTCTTTTTATCTTTTGACCTAAGGCAGTCTTCCTATCTAGATTTTATTTATTATATAATAATGCGATTAGTTTGCTTTGAAATACAGTGTCATGCTTCAAAATAGTTACAAATTTTCACAACGTGTATTCTTAAAAGTTGGGTTTTTATTTATAAATGAGCTGTTCTCTTATGTTCTAAGAACATTTATTCTTCTAATTGAATAATTAATCTCAAATCCATAAACCCATTATATCAAGTTGATTCTGACTCAAATCTGTATGTTATAGAATACAAATATTTTAGAATATAGTATCAGATTACACCATCTCCTCCCCTCCAAAATATTAGCAGTTTCATATATAATTTTTAAAAATTTTAAACTGTATTAAATTGGTATGGACACATAACTATTTTAGCTTCCAGTATAAATGTTTTTGTAATCTTGTGATTGCTTCCATTATTAAAATGAAAGCACTATTTACATTATTATGTTAAATGAAGTAGGATTAATTTATAACATCTACTACTAATAATTACCATATGAACATGCCACATTTGATTTGTTTTCCCTAATTTTGTCATTGAAACACATTGCTAAAATGTACGTCCATCTTAAGTTCACTATAGATAGCAGTCATTTTTGTGAAACAATTGTGCTCATTGTTCACCCTTTAATTTTTCTGTAAAATTTCTGAGTGAAAGCATTATCTCCTACCCGTTAACAGGGAGCAGGCATCCAGACTTCTTTGTTGTTGTTTTTAGTCTCTCTTGCTAAAACAGTAAACATGTGCTTCAATTGCTTTAGGTGCTAGTGATCTGATTGAGTCATCTTTAAAAATTGTATTCGTGCTCATTTGTTGGAGAAATATCTCCACATGACAATGACTTGTTGACACTATCAGAATGTGCTTTTCTAAATTTCATGCTATTTTTACTGTCTCTAGTATAACTGAAATATGCTCTCCATATTTATTTTCAAGGAATGTATGTACAAAATTATATTATAATCCAGCATTAGACTTGGAGACCAGGCAGGTAATGTATAACTCACCACAAAGGGAGGCAGCTCGATAGCTCGATAGCTCGATCTACCATGGATATATGTCTTTCAAAGCTGTTTTTCTCATTCCATTATATATATATATATATATATATATATATATATATATATGTTAGTAGGGTGTGTGTGTGTGTGTGTGTGTGTGTGTGTGTGTGTGTGTATTAGTAGAGTCAGGTCAGATAATGGGTTTCTTTCTTTCTTTTCCACATCACTGCCCTGATGGAATTAGGAAGCCCAGCCTTACTCCTGGAGAGCTGCTGTTGGATTTGAACCATCAACCCTGTGGGCCGCAGCCCCGCACACAACCACTGCGCCATCAGGGCTCAGCTCTGTTTTTTGTTCCTGTCTGCACAGACATGTTAAAAATTTGAATATCTTTCTTGAGGGCTAGAGTGCTAGTCTTCCTCCATTGACTATTTATTAGTTTATGCTAAGATTAATTAATTCAGATTTTAGACTTGTTTATTATGTACAGGTGAATATTTAGTACTTTTTTGTGCTAAACTCCAGCTTACTCTTCATTTTCTCTCTCCATAGTAACTTTAAGGATGGAGTCAGGCAAAAGTAGTAAGTCAATATCCTTAATAAGTAGTGTTCAATAAGATGAGATTGAGGCTATCTTCCTTTTATTTTCTAGATTAAGTTTTAACAGGAAATATTATAATCCAAATAAAAAGGAGGGAATGCTATCTGATTTTAAATTGTTAACACCTGCAGAAGACAATGGACAAGAGTGGAGAACCAAAATCATTTTGCAGAGTTCACACATAGATTAAGCTCAGATGAATCCCCCCTGAGCGTGGCTGAGGGATATGACTAGGCTTGTTATCATCAAGAGAGCATTGTAAAGTTGATTACAGCAGATGGGCTGTTGCTGCTAGGTGTCATCATGTTGACTCAGATCCATAGCAACTGTGCCCAATGGAACAAAACACTGCCGGGTCCTGCCTCTACACGTAATTGTCCCCATGCCTGAGCTGATAGGTGTGGCATCAGGTGTGTCAATCCATCATCTTGAGGGTCTTCCCCATTTTCATCGCCCCACAATTTTACCAAACATGATGTCGTTCTCCAGAGACTGATCTCTCCTTAGTCTGCAAGATAAAGTCTCAAAATCCTTGCCATCCCAAATATCATACATAGTACTTCTTCCAAGACCGATCTCTTTGTCCTCTCAGCAGTCCACAGCACTTTAAATATGCTTCTCCAACATCACAATTCAAATGCATCCATTCTGCTTCAGTCCTCTTTCTTTTCATATGCACATGAGATGATTGAAAACACCATGGCTTTTGTGAGACATATTTTAGTCCTTGAAATAGCATTGCTTTTCAACATTCTAAAGAGGTCTTGTGCAGCAGATTTACCTAATGGAACTCCTCTTTGGATCTCTTGACTCCAGCCTCCATGATCCGTGAATGGGAATTCAAACCAAGTGGAATTGCTGACACTTTCAAACTTTTCTCTACTTAAAATGGTGTCTCGGAACCTATTTTTTTTTTTGTGGAGATTTTTTCTGTTAATTAAGTCATATCCTACAATTCTACAATTCTTATTTGTAATCAGCACCTGCTTCAAGTCTTCATCACTTTCAGCAAGTAAGACTGTGTAATCTGCCTATAACAGCTTGCTTATAAATCTTCCTCCAAACTTGATGCCATAATCTTCATATAATCCAGATTCCCTGATGATTTACTCAGCATATAGATTGAATAAATATGAAGAGAGAATATTATATTGTCACAATCTTTCCTGATTTTAAACCATGTAGTATCTCCTTGTTCCATTGACACACTTCTTGATTCTTGTACAAGTTCTACAGGAGTACAATGAAGTGTTTTGGAATTCCCATTCCTATCCATAGACTCTTCTGATCCACACAATGGAATGCTTTTGCATAATCAACAAAACACAAGTATGTATCTTTCTGATGATCGCTGTCTGATCATTCTGACATCAGCAGTGATGACCTTCTGAATCTGCCCTGAACATATGCTAGCTTCTTTGTCAATGTACTACAGCAACCATTGTTCAAAGATCTTCAGCAAAATTTGATTTGCATATGATATCAATGATACTATTCTATAATTTCAATGTTCTGCTCTGTCCCTTTTCTTTAGAATGGGCACGACTATTGATCTCTTTATATCAATTGACCAGTTAGTTCTCTTTCAAATTTCTTGGACAAGAACTCCCAGTGCTTCATCAGCCTATTGAAACATTACATTTCATATTCTCTGTAGCTAATTGATACAGTACGGCTTGAACTTTTATCTTTGACACCATTGGTTCTTGTTTATTGGTACCACTTGAATGGTGGAATCTTTAATAGTACTTTTTAGTTCAATGACTCTGTGGCCAATATACTTAGGTTAAAATGGAATATAACTTCATTTCCTCTTTGACCAATTTAAAGGTTTCACTTAAAAAATGAAGAGATATACAAGACAATTATCCCTCTTGTAATTCTTTTCTGACCATAGACCAGTTATGTGAATAACATTGCTATCATGCAGAGCACATTTTCAAAGTAGATTTTTGCAGAAGTAGGTTAAAATTTAGCATTTTGTAATTTGATCTCCCTTTTTGCTCACTTTACATTTGTTCTAGCTTTTAATATTTTCTGCTGTCTTCTAGATTGAGGGTGTTTTTGTTTGTTTGCTATTTTTACTAGTGTTTGGTTTGTTTTCTTTCCTTTGCTTTACTGTATTGAAACACAGATTATGTAAATCTATATAAAGAACAACTGGATTAATGGCTTTTTGTTTTGTTTTTATGAGGTATGGCAGGGGCACTTGAGGGGAAATTAAGTCATAGCATTGAGTACAAGGGGAAAATGTTCTAAATTGATTGTGGTAATGGTTATACAACTCTTTATATGATTGGACGATTGAATTGTATGATATGTGGCTTATGTGTCATTAAAACTGAGTGTTTTTTTTTAAGAATTTGCTGCAAAACTTGTCGACCATTTGCACTTCAGTGTTAACTATCATTTCACATTAATCCTAAATGCTGAGTTATCTCTGATTTCATACTACCTTGCTATATTTCACAATATCTTTCATGTTACTTAACTGTGTTCAACTCAATGTCCTATGTTAGTCTTTGGGGAGCCAGAAAGTGGGTTTCACTGCTTCTTTTTTCTCTTGAATTCTTAAAAATTTCAAGATTTTTCCAAATTTCTGAGTTCAATAGCAGAGTTTTTTTTTTTAATTTGAATGCTACTCAGAGAAGTAAACAACTATTCTGCGCATAGAACAAATTATTCAAAATATACGTTTTCACCATGTCTCACTTTATTCAGAGATTGTCAGAAAAATGAGTGAGTCAATCTGGGTGGAGCTATAAGCCAGCATGCTCTTTTAAAAAATGATCATGAGGGCTGAGCCCCGGAAGTGGTTGAGTGCGGTACTGCGGCCGTGGGCTTGGCGGTTCAACTGCCGCAGAGGCTTTCAGGAGCAGCACTGGGTTGAGCTCACAGCCACCGGAGACAGTGATGCCCAACAACAACAACAACAACAAAAATGATCATGAGGGGCTGAGCTCCGGTGGCGTAGTGGTTGTGCGCGGGACTGTGGCCCACTGGGATGGAGGTTCAATTCCAGAAGTGGCTCCACGGGAGCAAAGGCTGGGCCACCTACTCCCACCACCAGAGGGCAGTGATGCCCCCCCCCAAAAAAAAAATCCCAAAATGATCATGAGACTATGCATCATAGATTGTGGACATGTTCTCAGCGGAGACAAGTTTCTAAAGAAGGGCATTAAACTCGGTAGAGAATCAAGAAGAGAGCGGGGAGCCTGAATTAAATGGATTAAGCCGACTGCTGGGACAATGCGTCAGAAAGATGAGTCATTCTAAGAGTGAAGCAGGACAAGTCAGGACTTCATTCTGTTGCAGAGTTGTTCTTAGTCCAAACTGACTTGGTGGTACCTACAGTGTTTCCCTGAACATAAGACTGGATCTTATATTTTTTTTTCTTCAAGTCGGCACCCTAGGGCTTAATTTCAGGGGATGTGTATGGCCCCCAAATCGACATTTGTTCAAATATAATTAAGTCGTCTACCTCTGCAAAATCTTCCTAACTCTCCAAACCCCGAATTTCTTCCCGAAGATTTCTCCCTATCCCCTTCCTAGTGTTTGTGGGGGGGTGGGGGGTGGGGGGGAGAGAGGGCCATAGACTGTGGCTGGTTGGTGCTGGGGGAGAGAGGTCTACAGTAAGGTGACCTGACGTCTCGCTTTTGGCGGGATGGTCCCAACTTTAAGCAATTTTCCTGCCTCCCCGGGGCGTTTTTAAAAAGTCTCGATTTTTGGAAAGAATGCATGACAAGCTAGGGAATGGCAGGAGAATGGGAAGGGTCAATGGTGTCTTGCTTTATCAGTGTTAAAATCTCATCACTTTATGGTGCTGAGTTACATGGCAGCCCCAGCTTTCCTTCTTCCCCCTGGGGAGACACACACAATCACACACAATATCTGCTTCACTGTGGAGGCTTTCCCTGCACAGTCTCAGCTGGTAGTAAGCCCAGGATGGCCTGGACCTCACAGCGGCGGAGGGGGCGGGTGTTGGGAGTTAGGGACGCGACCTTGTTGGTGGGGCTGCTGCACCTCTCCGGTCACCTCTGGGGCAGCAGCTGTCACGATGGGGCAGATGAAAAGGGCTGTCTGTCTTGGTCACAGCTCTGCAACGAAATGCAATCCAATGCATGGATTGTGCCCCACACCCATCACTAGGGCTTATCTTTGGGTAGGGTTTACATTGCTCAAATGCTTAGAAATCCTGCCAGGGCTTATTTTATAGGTACCAGAGGTCTTATTTGTAAGAGCAACAAATAGGTCTCATGGTGGGAGCAACACGATATTGGTAAAACACTGAAACACTGCGTCCTGAAACATGCACTCCATCATTCCCCAATTGCTTGTCAGTATTACTATAATTTTCAAAAATGAAAAATCCAGGCTACTGTAGTCCATAAACTTTTAGATATTAGAGAATAGCAAAAATAATAGCTAATCAAATTCCTTCCATATAATTAACTTCAGTGATTTTTTTCCTTGAATGTTGTCATATGATTTCAATTTTAGATACATTATGATATTTTTATTTCCTTTTATTGTTGTTGTTCTAACCCAGTTATCTCCCAAAGCAGATGAGTTTAAACAATATATTAGAAAGAAAGATTAAAATATGCCTGTGATCAGTCATGGTGCTTGATTGTTTTAAAACTCTGATAAGAATTGCACTGTGTACAAAAGAATTGAATAAAAATTAAAATTATTTGACTAATGCCCAAGGCATAAACTGCAATTTCAGTGGCCATCAAGCCTAAGATTATGCATTTGACATGTTATAAGAACAGCAGTCTAATAATCCATATTTTGCTTCTCTTGGGTGGGGATTTTGAATTGATATTTTTAGAAAAAAATGACTTAATCTCATTTCTTAATTTTTCTCCAGGAATCATGCATGCTTATTTTCCTGCACATCTAAACCCTGTTATGTTTTCTTTTCTGTCCAGTCATATCCAGGATCCATGAACAAATTGTCTACTTCTCACTGTCCATTTTTTCAACATCTTATTGAGCCCTGGCATACATTTCATTATGAGCAAAATAACTTAATCTACTTTTGTGTGTATTTAAAATGTAATGTCTTTAAAACAATATAAATATGCTAACTCTATTAAGATAATGGAAATTATCAACACACCATTCATAGGACTCACTAGAATCCACATGAAATGAATCCCTCTATGATAACAGTTCTTCCCTTTTCTTGCAGCCTGGGGGATTTGTTGTAAAGGGTTTGGTTACCTTTTTATCACAATAATTGTTAGAGTGTCATATCTCAGATGTGTCTCCATGAAACATTAGTCAGTGAGGTGTCTTTTCAAAACAGCCCTAACTTCATGACAGAATAGGCGATTTATCTGCTGATAACATATCATAAGTAAAGAAAAGCATCACACTTTCTCTTGTTTTTGCTTTCCTGACTAGGATTCTGTCACTGAAGAAGAAACCCCAGTGGGACAGCAAGAATCTCTAAAAGATACACACACAGGGAAAATCTAGGGTTTAAGTATTTCACATGGTGTACACTCTCTTATTCTCTGCTTTTTGGAGCAAAAGCTCATCTAGCCTTGGGGAGATAATGGTGTTGTTTCAATACGCTGGTTATTCATTTGTGTGTCTGTTCATTCATTTTTCCTTCACCTTCAAAACTGTTTATTCTGTGCTCTGTGGTGATATGCACTAGTGCTCGTCAATGCTCAAAATTTCTCTGCAAGGTTCTGAGGCATCACTAAAGGTAAGAGTAAATATTGTCTCCATTCTCAAATGTGTCCACAGACTGCTTGGGACTGTTATCAATTTTTTTTTCTCAAAAAATAAGCTTGATTAATTTTCCTTCTCTAGAGAATTGAGGAAATTCTTTTCCTTGGATAAATTGTTTTCAGATAATTTATTTTGCCTCCACAGTCACACTTTAGTTGCCTTCTCCCTACTTCAAAAAAGAAACTATCATTGTTTTCCATTAAGATATAATTCACAAAGTCAACCTTCATAAAGGTACCATTTATTTGGTTTTAGTATATTTACTATGTCTGTTCTAAACATTATTCTCTTGACCCTAACTCTTTTTTCCCCCAGTTTTGCTGTCACCCAAACCACTCATTCTGCTGTTATATTTTATTGCTCTCAACTCAAAACATTCCTCAGTCATTCTCAGTATTTCCAACATGTTCTGCCACTATCTCATTTCCCTAACTGAATTCTGGCTTTCTGCTAAGGCAATAGCTCATCTTAGACCTTGTGCGTTATCCAATATCCCACTTACATTAGTTTGGAAAGACACAGATTATACCCAATTCACTCCCAAATGGAGTTTCAGGTTCATTATTGTGCCACCATCACATTAAAAATATCTGCTCCTTTGGGCATTATGCCATCTGGCTGTGCAAGTCTTTTGAGCTACTTAATTTAGTAACTATTATTTTACCAAGTATATTATAACTTCCTTGTATTTACTGAATAGTGCTGTAGCAAGCACAAATAATTTCTCTCTACTATAATTTCTGTCATCATTCTGGTGGACCATGGCAGAAGAACAAACTTTGCATCATAAGGCCTAATAGATGGGTACACTTGCTACACTTTTATTTTTTATTAAATCATTCTATTGGAGGCTTGTACAAATCTTATCACAATCCACACATACATCCATTGTGTCAAGCACCCTTGTACACTTGCTGCACTTTAACTCAGTACTCTGTTTTCAAACTATTCTGTTTTCATAGTTTATTCTTCTCTACAGAGATAATTAGACTTTCATTATGCTATACCAATCCACAATCAACCACATTTTATGGACATTTAATAAAGTTCTGTTTTAGTACTAGAAAGAGAAAAGTGGTGAAAAATAAAATGAAAAATCTTAAATTTCCTAATAGATTGTTTTCTTAATACCTAGGAAATGGTCATTCCTCTTTATCCATTATATTTTCCTAATCAAACCCATTTCTTCTGACATTTATTTCCTTCTCAACATACAATTGCAGTAGAATCTGAGAAAGCCGTGGAATGTATGTAAGATAAAAATCCACTAAAGAAGGAAAAGTATTCATTTCCCTGCTGACAAAGAATGATAAAAATATAGTAAGACTTCATTCTATTGAAGGCAGCAAATTTGCAATGCCAGGCGAATTCAGTTTAAGTTTCTATTTGTATATAAAGAATGATGAATAAATATTGGGAAACTTAAGAAAATAAGAAAAATGTCTATTTATTCCAGCAGTTTTTTAAGTTGCTTTCTCTTCATATGTGAACTCTAGGTAGATAATATAAGTTATATTTAATAAACACCTATCAATTTTTGTCGAATAATTTGGGAAAAACATGCCCAAATTACTATCACTTGCTTTATTGTTTCTTCAATACTTCAGTAAAGAGGGTTTTTAGAAAACTAAAAAATATGTCCACTGGACCATTGTACATGCAACTGACACAAGTTAATACAATTTTAATATTTGCTCAAATATTTCAATGTTTTCTGAACTGCTTTGAAACTGATTAGATTTTCCTAGAAGGATACAGCCAAAACTTATACATGCATTTTTGTAAGTTCTTGAATGTTACATGTGAGTTGTAGATTAGTTCCAGTCTATTAATACTATGCCATATCATCTACTTGCTACTTGCCTGTGACTTTTTTCATACAGTGGTGCTGGTTATTGTCAGGGTTATTTCAAATACCATAAAGGTCTGCAAGATGAACCAGTTTCAGTAGATTAAGAATAGACAGTGAAGTAGGAATACGTAGTTCATTTCTGATATATGAGATTGGACAGCATTTTAAATTGATATAATTGTTTGTTTGGGCTGTTTTAATCAGTTACCTATACTTGATCCTGTCAACATTTCGTGATCACACATGGCCAAATTTTGAAGCCTCCTCATTTATGCTCTTTCTTAGCTACTTATGTCTTTCAGAGATATCTGTGCAGATATTTTTTCTTAAACTTTTGGCTTTGGGAGTTCCTCACAATAGTTTATATGTGAGTTGTGAATCCTTTCTTGTATATGTAGATTGAAATCCTCTCTTCTTGTCTTGGTGGTTCCTGGGTGAAGATGCTATCAAGATGGTTCCAACTCATAGCAATTCTATGTACCACGAAATGAAGGCCACTTGTTATTTCAGTCTATTTTTGGATCAGCTGTTTCAATCCATCTCACTGAAGACTTTCTGTTTTTTATTTGCTCCTCCATTTGAGCAAGCATGATGCCCTTCTCTAGCAACTAGTCTCTTCTGATAATATGTCTACAGTAAATCAGGCAAGATCTCCTTTTTTCTTGCCTCAGGGAGCATTATGACTGTAGTTCTCTCAAGGAACATCTGTTTCTTCATTTGACAGTCCACAGTATTTTCAATATTCTTTGCTAAGTCATAGTTCAAATGTATGAATTCTCCTTTGCTCTTTCTCAGTCAATATCAAAATTCCCCATATCTATTAGGGGATTGAAATTGCCACAACTTGGAGTAGTGACCCTTTAGTCCTAAAAGTAGCATCCTTGCTTTTTGCCAAGTTAAAGAGGTCTTTCAAATTTGGGCATATAGTTATACTTGGTAGCCAGTGTTCTGGATTGTCAGTTATGCATTTTCTATGTATTTCAGGAAACGAAACCCAGGATGAGCAATTGTATAGAGATAACAACTAGATAAAGGGTTCTGGGACATTATGGAAGGGCAAATGGGGAGTAATGGGGAGTTAATAACAAGAAATACAAGAAGGAGTAAAGTATTTTAATACTGGTCCCTGCCCACGATGCTCAGAAATCTATGCCCCTGTGGAAACGTAAGACGTAAGGAGGACTGGGCATACAACAACAGGACTTGTCACACTGTCTCCCCACGGAAGCAGACAGTGACAGAGGATATGTTGGGATCACATGGCAGGAAAGAAATGCAGTCTGAGCCCTCATAGTAGACTGAATCAAGATGGGGGCACTCCTGGATGGACAGTTGATAGGACAGAATGACTGGACCAATGGTTCCTGGGGGATGCAGGGGAGTAGGGAAGGGAAAAGGGGACATGGACAGACTCAGGGATGGAGAGGAACAAGTGTTCTGCAATTGGTGGCAAGGAGCATGTGGGAAGCCTGGTAGAGCTTAAGTAAGGACAATGTAACAGAGAGGAAGTACTCAAATGAAGGGACAAGAGAAATGCAGAAGGAAATAGAGGAAGGAACTAGAATGCAAAGAGAACTTGTAGAGGTCTAAGCACAGGCATGTATATATGTAAACATAGTTATCTACCATAAGAAGGGAATATATTCCTTCTAAATGCATATATTTAGTACTGAGGCAGCAGCTGGACCTTGGGCCCCCACCCAAGTACTCCTTCAATACAAGGACACTTTGTTCTATGAATCTGGCTTTCCAAGATGCTCACTGGCCCAAAGCGATCACTGAAGTCAAATGGCAAATGTGATGAAAAAAACTGATGGCAATCTATATCAAAGAATATAGAATCTGGGGTCTCAAAACCTGAAGATAAACAAACAGCCATCTATCTGAGAAGTATCCAAGCCCACACAGAAGAAGTACATCAGCCAGTGTGGCCAAGAGGTGTCAAAAAGATCAGGTGTCGGCATCAAACAGGAAAAACTGTATCATTGTGTGCACACCTTCCTGATAATGTCACTGAGGATATCTGGGGACATGAGCAAGAGGGGAGAAGATAGCTGATGGTACCCAGATAACAAAGGATATAGTGTCTGAGTTCCTAAAGGCTTGAGAGTGACCAAATGGTCGTATAGCCCAGGAGCAACAAAGCCCACCACAGAAGAAGCACACCAGTCTGTGCGACCATGAGGAATAGGAAGAACCAGGTTTCAGGCATCAAAAAACAAAAATCACATTATGTGCCCACTCTCCCGATATGATCACCAAGGACAAAATGGTGCAGAGGCAGACATAATGGAGGAAGCAAATGATGCACACACACCAAATGATAAAGCATCTGGGATCTTAAAGGGTGGAAGGTGAACAAGTAGCCATCTAGCACAGAAGCAGCAAAGTCCACATGGAAGATCACGATGGGTTGAAGGGAGCAGATATCGAGCACCAAAGAACAAGAATCACATCACTAAAAATGAGGGGGAGAATGGGGTGGGGACTCAAGGCCCACTTGCGGGCAATTGGACACTCTCTTAAGTCGCAGTGAGAAGACAGGCCAGTCAAAGTTCAGTGCGGTAGCGATGAAGCATACAACTTTCATCTAGCTCCTGAAGGCTTCCTCCTCCTAACTATCATGGCTCCAATTCTACCTTACAAATCCAGTTGGACAGGAGAAGGTACAATGTTAGAGATGGGTACTGGAAATAGGGAGAACCCAGAACAAATGAATACCTGGCTGCCAGTGGTGAGAATGGAGTTACTGAATGGGTGCAGTAGCGAGAGGGAACCAACTGCAAGGATCTACACATAGCCTCTTATCTGAAGGACAGCCATCAGAGGAGTGGGCCAGGGGAGATGTTGGGCAATGTAAGATATGACAAAACAATAATAATTTTTAAAGTATTGAGGATTGGTGGTGGAGGGGGGAGAAAGAATGGAGGGGAAAAGATGAGAAGCTGACATCAATGGCCTGAGTGGAAAAGTGGATATTTGGAGAATGATAATGGCAGTAGACATGTGAAGGTGCTTGGCACAGTGTATGTACCTATGTATTGTGAAAAGCATTGTACGAGCGCTCAATAAAATGATTAAAAAAACTGACTGTGATAGTGATAATGCAATACTTTTTGATATGATTGAACTCATTTTTCCTCTCCCAGTTTTAATCACAATTAATTTACATATCATATAATTCAATAGCTCAATCATGCAATCATATGACAAAAAATGTACAATCATCCCCTACATCAGTATAAGAGCATAACCCCTCCACCATTATCTGATAGCCTTTAAGATGATTCATGCAATCACAATTCATTCGTATATTCCTTCCACCTATTGACTTGATTAATTATTCTGGAAATCCCTGTTTCCCTCCCTATCCACCACCCGTGGCCCCTGTATTCTTTATATCCTCTTGTATCAATTACTAACATTATATATTCACTCTTCCTGCACTTCAGAGCTGGTGGTAATAATGGGTAAGAAGGCAAAGACACCTGTGTTAGTCTGAGTTGACTAGAGGAAAAAATCCAGGAGGTACTCATATGTGTATATGAAAGAACTTTTTTTAAAAGGGAAATTGTGCATAAGTCCATTATTAGCCCATATGTCCAATACGTTTATAAATTCCTCTCCAGATTCATGAAATGAATGCAATCACACTCAAAAATCACAGATTATTTGGTAAAAAATCTTATGGATTCAGTGGCAGTGAAAGTGTCTCAGCCTTGGTGTGGGTCTCTGTGTCAGGGAGGGTTCTCTTAGAGAAATAAAATTCAGGACACTAGTAGTTCTTTTTATATATTTATATATTGAGAAAGGTTTATAAGATAAAAAAGAAAAAGTTAACTATAAAGTACTACAGATAGCTCGGTGTCACTCACTTGTGTGAGGCAACTAGAAGACTGGCAGGCCTTCAAATCTTGAGGGCCACTGAGTAGTCCTCTGTAGAGTAATCCAGGCTATCTGGTCACAGGCAGCAAATGGCAGAGCAGGTCGCCAACAGTCAGCCAGATGACAGAGTCCAACAGTCCCTAACTCAAGAGATGTATATCCCAGGAGCGTGGCGAAGTAGGGCTTGAAGGATCCTCAACTCACAGCCACACAGTCCACGAGTAGGTGTCCCACGGGTAGCGTTGCTTGGAGGTCGAGGCACGGGACAAACAAGGCAGCTGTCTGGTCCAAAGATCCGGAAGCAAGAGAGAGGGTGGGACTTGCCGAACCCTTCCTATATCTACCCTTCAATTAATCTCGCATGTTCATTGGCTGTGCCTTCACAACAGACCCACCAATCTTCTGTGGCCATGTTGGCATAACAAACCTACCCATCACAGTCTCCAAGTGGCTTGTCCAGCTCCAAGATGTTGGTTCTATCATTGTACCTCTGTGTGTCTTGTCAACAGGAAATAAAGCAGAGAGTGTATGTAGGTCTGGTCTCCAGTAAGCTATTTGTCTTCATAGCACCTCCAAATAAGGTTGTTGAGCCGCAACTTGATTAACAGGTTAAACTCCACCATTTCCCTCTTCATAGTCTTACATGGACAGATTATATAATTACCTCCCACTTCCCCAACATTAATAAAAAAGCCAAAGAAGAAACTTCTATTATGGAACCAGTAATCAATACTTTCACCCAGACAAAATTTAGCTCCCATCTATAGGGTGGTCCACTGACCAAGTGTTGAGTTCAATCCCACATAATAAAGACTACAATGGGCTTTGTCTGATAGTAAGGCTGCTGGAGACCCTTGGCTGAAGCTGGAGTGGATATGTCAGTGGCTCAGACTGACCAGATAATTTACAAATGAATTTTAGGCTCTCACTGTCCCCCATATTCCTCCACAAATTGGATGACCATAATTTTTGCTCCAATGCTTTTCTCCCCACCATATTTGAGTTTTGTGATTGTCACCTTTGGGCCACAAAAGTTGGAGCTAGGATTTGGTGAGAGCTCAAAACGCATACCTGAATCTCTGCTTTTCTTCCTCTTAGTTTGTTATGAGAGTCAATACATATGTCATATCTTTCCATAATTCCATCATGACACACATAATTGTGGAATTCTTCCATAATCATACATGTTCCGAAAACATACATTTCCTTCCTGAAATTCTTGACAAAATAGTCTGCCTCTTACCTCTCCACCCCTGTATATCTCACTTCCCCGAAACCCCTGTCTATAGTTGCTTTCCTAGTAGACTCAGCATGCCTGGGTTTGATTTACTGAAGAATAAGACAACAAATAACACAGATTCAAGAAGGGGATCCCCAATGGCAATGCAGCTCTGAGATACGCCCCAACATAAACAAGCTTGAACAGATTATAGCAGACTTTCCATCACAGGATTTCTGGGATATGTGTGACCTAAAACATCATACAGCATATTGATGTACCAAGACTACCAAGACCTTGTTTGTGCACCAACCAAGAGCACACCACTCTAGGTACAACTGTCTTCCTATACTTCGCCTCTTTGTGTTTTCCAGCTTAATCCTCAGATTATAAGTGTGTCTATGGAAAAGTCCAGTTCTCCCAGTGGAGTTTCCATTTGGGGTCTCAACAGTGCAGCCTGTGAGCATGATGTGCACCCCGAAGATCCAGAACTCAGTGTCCCAGAATTCTGCAGCTTTCAGCTTGCGGATCCTGGGAACTCAGATGCCCTCGGTCAATTCTGACCTACTGCTACATGCCGTTGGAAGCCCTCCCTAATTCTTTATCCCACAGACATTCTTAGCCTCTCCTTGATTGAACTCTTGAATTGTATGATTTCCAGATTGGATCCTAATAAAATGGTTTTTTGTTTGTTTGTTTAAATGTCTTGTGTTGCCTTTTGATCTTGACTGCTTCTTCCGTGGACATTGATTGTGGATCCATGTAAGATGAAACTGTTCGCATGTCAATCTTTTTTCTGTTTTTTTTATGAGGTTACTCATGACTCCAGTTGTCAAGATTTTTGTCCTCTTCACACTGAGTTGCAATCCATACCAAAGACTGCAATCCTTGTTCTTCACAAGCAAGCGCTTGAAGACCAATTCATTTTCAACAAGGAAGGTTGCATCTTCTCCATATTGCAGGTTGTGAATAAGTCTCCCCCCTGCATAACAGCAGATTAGGAAGAAGACTGGAGAGAGTAACTGCTGTGTGGTCCAGGGCACCCTTCCTACCTGTGATGTTTGTGGAGTACAAGTGACCGAGCCTTTTCTTTCAGCCTTCTAAGCACAGAGACTTCACTGCTGCTGATTCTCTTCTGGTCCATTTGCTTTTTTTCCTAAATAATGGTGTTTTTGCAGATTTTTCATTCTTTTGTTGTCATTGGGGAAGGTGTGTTTCAAACAAAACAAACTCATGGCAAGTTGATTTGGACTCTCAAAGCCTTGGTTGGCTATTTTTTATTACATCTTAGCTGGAGTTTGCACTGCGCATTCTTATTCTCTCTAATAATGTTATGAAGCTCAATTTATCAATCTTTATGTCTATTAATGTTTTGTAAAATCTAACCCTTTCATAGATTGTTTTCCAAAATACTTTCTCTTATATTTCTAAAAAGTATATAATTTATATTTACATCAATATTATTAAATTTGGATTGAGTTTTTATTATAATATGCTCTTATTTCTTTTTCTTTTTCTCCTATCTATTTCACTTGAACAAACAATATTTGTTTTAAAGGCTATCTTTGCTCCTTTGAAATACCTTTGCTCATTTTAAAATATCAGTTGGTTGTTTTCCTGTAATTACATTTCTAGATATTTATAGCCCAACGCCCTTTATAAACTCTAGAAGATTGAACTTAGGTTGAGATGATATTCTTTGCATCACCCTCAAAAGTACACACAGCAGCTAAAGATAGCTTTTAAGTCCCACTGTTACAACTATTCATGCCTCATGCTTCGTTTCAAGGTATATAGTATACACTGAGTTCCTGCTTATAATTTTTATTTCATTTTTAGTAATTTTATCCTTCATAATATGTAAATTATGCATCAGCTAAAGAGAAAGAAATAACTCAAAAGTTAAGGTAAGTACATCTTTTATTATAGATATATTTTTCAATGTGAACAAGATATAATTCTTGGATTTCACAAACAATCATTAACCTACTAGATGAAAGGATGGTTCATACTTACTCCCTGGCACTCAGAAGACACCCTTGGCAGTTTGCTCAGTGGAGGCTGCTCACGTGGTACCTGTGGAGTGACCTCAGTAAATTAATTCAATGGAGACCATTTGTAACAAATTGTTAAAACAATCTCTCTGTCTCTGTCTCTCCCCCACCACTCTTTTCTTTCCTTTTTGCTATCACAGAATTATGGATTACACAAGAACAATATTTTCAATGACAATTCCCTTTGTCCTCCAACTTGATACTGAAGTTCTGGAATTTTGTCTGCCCTAAATTTAAAAAGAGTCCAATTAAATGCAAACAAGATCATTTTTGGACTAACTTAAAAATAAGATAATTTTGTTTTCCCATTGATCTCATTTCTCTAAAATTCTAGTGTTGACACTTTTCAAAGCATTCTCTTGAGGTGTCAATGAAAAACGTATCTCCAGTCTCTTTGGATTGGGACTTCATTTTTCCTAGGTATTCATAAGTCCTTAAGTGTCTTCTCTACCCCTCCTACTGCATATGAGTCTTTTGAGGCTGAGTGACCCTATGGAGGATCTTTGAAGCTGCAACTCTTATGAGATCATTTGTCTCCCCTTTCCTGAAGAGTGACTGGCAGGTTTGAAACACTTTGCTGTTAGCACCCTAATGCCTACGCAACATGCCCAATTAGCTCCTTAAAGTGGAACCCTGACTGCTGAATTACCATTAGACTGCAAGCCCAACGATGAGCTTACCTCTGTGTGTAAACACTTTAAAAGTCTTAGAAACCCTACATAGGGTATCTACGAGCCAGAAATGATAGGTGGCTATATCCTTTAAAACAGATGTTTCCTTGTCACTTCATCTATTTCTATTTTGATGCAAATTAAAAAGTATAATGACAGAAACAAGTGTAGTTTGCGTGTCTCCTTTACCCTGCTATATTTCTTATTACCTCCAGGCACACGCTTCTTGAGAGAGTTGACTGAATTTGCTGAGAAAATGATTTCATCTCACATTTACTGATGAGCCTTCTGTTGTCTATGATGCATCACTCCTTTCATTAATGCTGTAATTATTCTATTCAAAGTCACCATTGCCTCGAGACTAAATCAACAATACAGTGTTGGCTCAATTTTTTCCCTATGATTGATCCTTCAACACATTTTTATCATTGAACATTTTCTCCTAAATAATTCATTGCTTTTCTTGGCATTATTATCTTCTGGGTTTTCCTGCTCTGTCTTTGGCAGTTAAATGATCAGTTTTCTGCCATCTCCTTTTCTGCCAATTTATTAAATGACGGCTCATTTCATGAATTGTGTTTTTTGTCTTTTTAAATGAACTCAAGAATGCCACCATCACCTTTTGTGCTAAATCCCCCAAATTATGTTAATAACTCTTATAAACTACTAGATTCTAGCTCATATATGTCATTGCCTTCTGCATCCTACAGTTTGGTGAATTCACAGAAAATCAAGATAAAACATGCGAAGCTTATCTCCCATATCTACTTGATTCTTGTCTTTCTGCACTTTACCTGCACACTTACCTTGGAAGCAAGAGAAAATAGAGTAATGAAACACACAAAGACATGAAGAGTGTGCTAGCTATACTTTATTGCTCTTCTTCTACTTCATTTCAAGTAAGTGCTGAGCAACAGGATACCCATAGTCTTTTTTAGGTTTCAGATTATACTTCTTTTCTCTACAGTGTAAACATGGAAAGAGGGAAGCATGGCCCTACTCTGATTCAACTTGACCTTGGAAATACTTTAAAACAATTCTTTTAGCATTCAAAATAAATTAAAAACCTTTAACACAGCTGTCCCCTAGCCACTTATTGTTAATAGCCCTCTGTCAAAATTAGCTTTCTATATATCAATTATACTTCAGTGTGTCTAGGTTTAAGATAAACCTACATATGATGGCATAATTTGAATTTTCCTCATGCAGTATTAATTTTAAAACTAAATATTGGTCAGCTGGAAGTGATCTTCCCCACTCATTCCTTGTATGTGTAGGGACTTCGTTTAGATGATTAGAATCTCTCTAAACTATTATTAGATTTGTTGGGTAGAAGTGCAAGTAAATCAATGGCTCTCATGTATGTACTTAGCTCTATTATTTTATTTTTTCTTCATTGGAACAAGCAGGTATTTTCTGCTGCTCCAACAAGATTCTTCCTTGATGACAGAAATACCTTAGGCCAGCATAGTTTGTGACATGGTTGATGGGTTTGTCTAATTTTGAGGCTTTGCTAACAAAATCCTTTGATTTTCACATTAGGGCACAGACACATTAATAGTAGTAGTAAAATCCCAGCTCATTATCCTTTGTCTTTTCTCTTATTGTGTTCATGAGTTATATGTTCTTCATAGGACAATGAGAAGAACGTCACTAAAGAGCTTAGGCTTGTTCTGTGTTTTTGCTCTCTACCTCAGGCTATCTGGATTTCACTCTCAAGGGTAAGTTATAGCTGAGGCTACTGTAAAATTGACCATATAACTGCATACATTATTTTTCATGATGAAAACAATAATTTTGGAAGCTCCATCAAATACGATTTAATTTTGAACAGAACTTGGTACACTTTCAGCTCTGGTTACAAGGACATTTGAAAAGGAGATTGGGCACAATGACAATGTGAAGAAATCATTGCTATGTTAAAGAAAAAAAACAGGACAAGAATAAATACAGTAATCAACACCTATATATGTCATCTAATCCCCAAACTGCAGGGATATTTACAAAATACTCATTGAAAGCAATAGATGCGTTTACTGCACTGTGTTCCTAACATGTGTTTTACCTTTCTGTAAATTTACCCATCATTCCAGATTCAGTCAGGCACTTTCTTCTGTGCAAATTTATTCTATTCAAGACTATGTTAGAAGTCACTCCTGAAAGGTTGCTTTTTTGTTTGTTTGTTTTTTGCCATCTGTATTTAGGTATTTAAGTTTATCTTAGTATCTATCACATTAAATATACAATACATATTCATATATATATATATATATATATGAAATCTCTTTTCAGGCTCCAAAATCTTTAAGCTATATTTGATTATAATTCTGCATAGAATGCAACCAAGAATGACTCATATCTGAATAAATTCAACTGCTGGAGAATTTTAACTATATTATACATAAATTATACCATACACTTATGTTATATACATACAATTTAAATTATAACATGTAAGAATTTTCAATTCCACTATATATATAAAGTCTACCTGAAAGCTTTATTTCAAACTGAGTTCCCTTGAGAAGCAAAATCAGTGATGCTTATATATGTATATATATAGAGAGAGAGAAATTTATAATAGAGAACATTGCTTACACTGTTGAAGAAGTGATCAAGTCTAAGTCCATGTAAGCTCCAAGTCCATGTCTGTGTGTCAGGTGTTAGGTTAGCAGGTTAGCCTGACTCCTACAGCCATAGGGATATATTTACTTGAGATATGAAGGAAGACCACAGGCCTGTGGCTACAGACATCAGTGAAACCAACGTTACGTCAGACTTGTGTGTCCAGAAGTGAGTGAACCCAAGGTTAGCAGATCAGATGTAAAGCTGCTGCTGACTCACAGAAACAACAAGCCAGTTTGTCGGCTAAGTCCAAAAATTCAAGATCAGTTAGCAAGGTACATGATTCAGGTCAAATCAAACAAACAAAATATGTGAGCTTTGCCACAATCACCACTTATATTGGAAGCAGGCTATACACCAGAGTAAAGTACCTTTATGTCGGCTTCCTCATGGCTCTGACTAGAAAAAGCCCATCCCAATCTTCTTATAAGTGATCACATTATGTTAGGCTGGCTGTGATTACCTTGTATTATATAAGGTAATGGGAGGTTACTGAGTATTAACTGCCAGATCACTTATCATTCTATCACAGCAGAGTTGACACAAAACCTAACAATCACACCTAAGGATGAAATTACCCAATAGATAAATGGATAAAAACAAGTTGTGTAAGTCAGAGAGAATTTTGGATGAAAAACATATTAAAATAATTTTTTATCTTCTTACCTTTCCAACTTATATTCCTGGAATATCCTAATATCCCCATCTTATCCTAGCCCCCACATTAGTTTTTCAATTTAAAATTTTGCTACTGCAAGTGATTTAGTTAACTTTTAATGTTTTAATAATATCTCCAAATTTAAGATCAAAATAGTATGCATGGTAAATATATGGCAAATTTTACTTGGGGCACCATCAGAATGTGAAAAACAGGGCCTATTACATGCCACATTTATAACAATATACATTGAACAAATCTGCTGAAACAACAAGGCCATTTCAAGTGACCATTAGTAGAGAACGCATATGGAAAGACAAAAGAAAAAGTGACACACTTGACTTATTATGGAGCACAAAATAATGAAAACACCAAGGACTTCCAGAAGAATCAGTACGTCTATCTTGGAGGTACCAGATTGCTCCCAACCTTCCTTGTTTCTTTTCTGGAATTTGTATGCAAATGTGGCCTTTGAAGCAGCTGTAGACTGAGTCAAGCTTCCTTCTCCTCATTAGGGCATCTTTGGTCCAGGACATTTTAAAGACTTTTTTCAGCATATTTGCTCAACACGATATATATACCAGTTATTTTTTTGGGGAGGGGGTTATTATTGATTGGGGATATTAGGAAAATTAATTCCATGACAGCTTCAGTTTTTGTTAGCATAATGTCTATTGGTTCAGATGTGATAATGCTTTTAATTTCTTTTCATTGAATTGTAATCTTTACTGAATGCTGTAGTGTTTGCATCATTGCTTTTAGCAAGAAGATGGTATAATCTGTTTACAGCAGGTTGCTAATGAGCATTCCTCCAAACCAGATTCAATGTTCTTCATATAGTATAACTTCTTGGGCAATTTTTTTCAATTTATATATTCAGTAAGAATCATGAAAGGAGAGAACTCTGACACATGGTTTCCTGATTTAAAATTATGTAGAATCTCTTTAATCTGTTTGAAGGATTTTCTGTTCCTTCAGATACAGGTTCCACGTAAGCACAATTAAGTGTTCTAGTATTCGTATCTTCACAAGTTTATCCATAATTTGCTGTGATTTACATAGCCAAGTGTCGTTGCTTAGTCAATAAGAGCGAGTAAACATCGTTCTGGTAGTCTTTGCTTTCATCCAAGATTCATCAGATGTCAATAATAATATATCGATTACCATGTCAACTTTGGAATGCAGCATGAATTTCTGGTGGCTCCCTGACACTGTACGTTTTTTAATTATCTTCTGTAAAGTTTTTCTTGCAAAAGATGTTACTGATATTGATTGATAGTTCCCCCATCTTGTTTGCTCATCTTCCTTTGAAATGATCACAAATATGGATGTATGACACTCAGTTTTCCCGATCTTCATCTTCCAGAATTATTACCATTTCTAGTGCTTCATCTGCTTGTTCAAATATTTCATTTCAATGGGTATTCTGTTCACTTCCGTCTTTCAAAAAATGAATGTCTTTAGTGTAGTTTGGTTTTCTTACTTTCATGCTATTGGTTCTTGAACTTGTGACACTTTTGGAAATAGTTCAATGTAGTCCAGTGTGTTTAGATACAGCGGACTGCATATTCCTTCCCTCGGTTTTGTTTGTTTTTGTTTGTTCTTTTGCTTCCTGCATTGTTCTTTGTTTTCCTCGTGTGTTGGTGCAGGTTGGCTAGAGAACAAATCCAGAGACAATGACACGTATGTAAGAAAGAGATTTACATACAAGAACAATTGTATATTGAGAAAACACCCCAACCCAGTCCAGATCAAGTCTGTAAGTTCAATATCAGCCCAAACGCTGATCTTAGTTCACCAATTCCTCTTTACATTCACATAGCAGAAATAGCGATCCTGAATGCTGGAGGATCGCAGGCCAATGGGTACGAAGGCTCCAGGGCTTTGACTGCCATCAGTGTGGTGCCATGTTGCTTGTCGACAGGAATGCAAAGCAGAGAAAATGTGTCCTGCTCCCAGGGAGGAAGAGAGGATATTTCCAGAATCCTTAAGGGAAGGACTCACCCAAAGGATACATTAGGCTGTAACCAGATTGACAGACTAAATTCCACCCCTTTACTCTTAATATCCTCAGGCTGACATGAGAGAATGTCACTGCTACAGCCCATCTTGTTGGTTTTGATAGGTGGTGTGGTGTCTATTTCAACTACAGTGACCTGATGGATAGCAGAAAGAAACACTGACCAGTCTAGTGGTTTCTGCATAATTGTTCTTATGTTTGAGCCTATTTTTGCAGTCATTGTCAATTCTACTTTCCACGGGTCTTCCTCTCACGTGAGCTTGCCTCTATTTTACTAAACATTGTGTCCTTCTCCAGAAACTACTGTCTCCTGGCAACAAGTCCAAAGTGCATGAGAGGAAGTCTCTTCATCCTTGCTTCTGTAGAGGCTTCCTGTGCATCTTCCAATACCATTTTCCCATAGAATCATCCTCCAGTAGTATAAGTCAAGGCTTGGACTAGTTCTTAACTTTTCTCAGCTATGGATATGCTGAGTATGTTCTGCCATCTTAGTTTTCTACCTTATAGTCTTTGCACATTTCAATATAATACCTTACTTAGTCTCCCAGAAGTGTCCTTTTGTCCTTTTAAGTAATTCTGTTCAACAATTTTACTTTATCCGTTCTTCCTTTCACTTTACCAATTCTATATTCAAGAGTTAGTTTCAAAAACCTTTTTTGGCCACCCACTTTGATTTTTTTCTTCCTTCTTTATCTTCTTAATGAACTTTGCTTTATTCCTTTTGATATTCTTGATGTCATCACACAGCTCATGTCTTAGGTCTTTGGTATCCAATGTGTCCAATCTGTGCTTGAGATCCTCTCTAAATTCAGGCAGGACTCAAGTTTGTGTTTGAGCTTTGGTGGCCTTGATTTAGGTTCCTTCGGTATTAATTTGAATCTGAATGTAAGCAACTGATGGACTCTTCTGGATAGCAAGTCCCTGGGTTTGCTTTGCATGATTATATTAAAGTCCAAAATCTCTTGTTGTGCATCACATTTCTGTGAATTTCATCTGTCAAAGTCCATGCGTTTATTCTCATTTTATGATGCTCCAAAAAAAATTCGCACACCCTGAGTCTTGAAAAACTCTATCATGCTATCTATCTATGATCCAGGTCTCCTCTACCAAGTACTAACCATTCCTGTTTGTTTTGTATTTTCATATGCCAATAACCAGAATTTACCAATGCATTTTGATTGTATGTTTGATCTATTTGAGACTGAAGAAGTAGAATTGTATGTTTTTCCCACCATTGACTTGAGTCAATATTCCCTTTTGCCACTGTGTTACTGGCCTTGGTATCAGTTTCCAACCCTTAGCAACTCTGTGTGCAGCACTGTCCTGTTCTGAGACAGCCTCACATCTTTTTTAAATGTTTGAGCAAAGAGTTGCCACCACTATATCAACTCTTCTCATTGTGTGGCTTCCTGTTTATTGCGGAGTCTCTGTATTTTCAAACATACTGTCTTTTTCCAAGGACAGACATCTCCTGATGACAAATCCAAATTGATGAGATGAACTCATTCATCTTTGATACTTACAAACATTGGTTGTACTTCAAAAGAATGGTTCATTTGTTTTCCAGCACTCCATGGTACAGTAGCTCCCAGACCTTGACAGTATGCCTATCCTAGTAGAAGTGTCGAGATGCTGATGTAGTTGAGTTCTTAATCAATTTCTCCATAAGAAATAACTGAAAATGCATTAATTTCTTATTGACTATCAAGTTTTCCTCCTAATCTTACCATTTTATTAAAAACATTACACAGGAATTTCAAAGTAAATAAGATCAGAGTTAAATAATACAATTTAAATAAGAAGCACAACATTAAGAAAGTTTATAACAACTACAGTATGGTCCACACCTTGTGATTAATGAGGATATGGAGCTGTGGACATGGTTATGCAAAGGAGGTATGGAGGGGAATCATTGTTTGGAAGAGGAATTCCCTTCCATATAATTCAACTGGTAGTTGCCTTTCAGGAGTATTTCTTTTACCCTTCTTGCCTTTTTATCATTAGAAGTTGGGTAGCTTTCTCTTAAAAAATTGTCTAATGTGGTCTGCTATTGGTGTTTCCTTAACTGTTTTCTAAAAGGGTTTACTAAATTATAATCAACAATATCAATAATATGGTTAAATAGTTCCTTATCATCATGATAAGCTTTTCAAAAAACTTTCTTAGGACCCATTTTTTTTAAATCTAAAAACAGTACAAAAAGACAGAAAACTAAGACAATTTTAGGAAAATGTTTGGAACACAGCTTGAAAAGGTTTAAACAATGTATACTAATAATGCCAACTAACACTGAGTGATAGAAATACTAACTGCTTTAGTTAACAAAAATCACAAGCATCAGGGCAGATGCTGAAGCTTTGTTTGTGTTCTGATGCAAATTTTTCTCAATACTTCACATCAAAATCTGAATATGTTGAGTACCAGGGAATCTACTGTACTTCAATCTTCACCTACACCATAACTCAAATGGTTCTTCTGTAGTCTTTCTTATTCATATTTCAACTTTTGCGTTCATAAGACATGACTGAAATTTGCTTGGAGTGTGACACCTATAATCTTCAACACTTTAACGGTCTTTTGCAGCAAATTTTCCCAGGCAATATAGTCTTTGATATCTTCACTTCTACTTTCGTGAGCATTGATTTTGGATCCAACAAAATGAAATATTTTGCATATTCATTTTTTCTCCATTTCTAGGTCCATGCTTCGTACACCCCACATTCTGCTTATTAATGGAGGAAATAAAGGTCTCAAAGTGTTACTCCATCAATATCATTTAGGTCAACTCTGATATTAAGACATAGTGCTTCCTGGTGATATTCAGAATATCTTCCAAGCAGAGGAGTTTAACATCTGGAAATATATCAGACAATGTTTCCTGCTACTCAAATGGTTTTCAATGGGTAAACCCTCAGAAGTGGGCTATCCGTTTCTACTTTCTTTTTTTAAACCTGTTTCTTCTTTCAAGGCTGTTCTTTGTACGCACACTCAGCTAAAATTTGTTAATCACTTGTTAACTGTGAAGTAGCAGACAAATAGCTTTCAAATCATTAGCTACATGCAAGCCACAGTACTATGAAAAACTGGAGACACATGTGAAAAATTTTCTAATATTTGATAATAACTATGAAATTGAATTGTTTATCATATTTTATTAATTTTATAAAATTTGCTATTTTAGCAGTTTATTTAACTTTAGTATGTATTATCTCTTGATTTTATTTGCTATCCATCTAAAACTTTAAAGCAAGAAGACAAAGTTATGGAAAAGTAAAAACATATCTTTATGATAATCTTTTCTGGCAAAAATTGCAATGTCAAAAATCAGTACAGTAACTATAGACCCAAAATATGTACACATTATTCATTTGTCATGTTTTACAGCTTTGGAAGAATGAATATTATTCAATTCCAGAATTTAAAATGTTTATGTTATTTTGACTTTCAGTTCAAAAGCAAGATAAATTAAATGGGTGTCAAAAGTCTAGGTTCACAAATATAAATTAAAAGTTTCTCAAAAATATTGGAATATTGAAAATATCTTTCCTTTTATTAGTATTTAATATTGAGAAGTTTTTTCTAATGATATTTAAATACAAGACACTCATTTTTCTTTTTGAAACATTACCTTTGCTATAGCAATTCATGTTTAATATTTGTTTGCTGAACCTAAATAAAGCCCTCAATCTTGCTATAATGACAACAATCAGAACATCATTCTTCTCCTCTCCTAATAAACGAGAAAACTACTCTGTGATGGTTATAAAATTCCATAATTGCAGTCAACTTGCATAAAACGAGAAATGAATACATATAAATGAGATATGAGTATGATAATTGGACATCAATTTATGCATTTTTCTACCTGTAAAATGTACAACTATATCATCTGATTCACTCCTCTTTAGGAGTAACTGTGATTTTTGCATATTTATTACTGTTCTTAGCAAATTAAGATAAAGCAATGCTATCACTTCAGGTTATTCAACCATGCACATTTCAATGATAAAATAGATACAGTAAGTTGTGTACACACAGAGAGCATACTCTAATAGCTTTAAGGTTTGTGCTATAAAAACTAAAGAAGGGCTGAGCCCCGGTGGCGTAGTGGTTGTGAGTGGGACTGCGGCCCACTGGGATGGAGGTTCAATTCCGGCTCCCAGGAGCAAAGGCTGGGCCTCCTACTCCCACCACCAGGGCAGTGATGCCTAAAAAAAAAAAAAAAAAAAAAAAAACTAAACTGAAGAAGAAAAGCAATAATAAAGTCTGGTTCCTTAATGCTTTCATGAAAACGTGTTTTTTAATCCTGAAAGTTATAGATATTAGACATGATATATTAAACATACCAGACATTACTTCAGTAAAATCAATTTGAATAAACAAACTTATGATATCCACCCCATAACATCTAACTAAAATTTATATTTAGTACAATTATTTTTTTCAACTATGTAACCTAGATACTCAATTATGATATTTTCATCACTTCATATTGTAGAGAAACTGGTCAATGAAGAGAAAGACTAGTGAAGAGTTGTTGCATTTCATTGTGGTGTGGGCAAAAATATGGAAAGCACTATGCACTATCAGAAGGACACATAAATTTGTCATGGAAAAAGAATGGTCAGAGTTCCTTAGGAGCAAAAGTGATTTGATTTCCTGGGGATTTAGGATAAATTTTCAGGAAATAACAAATACCCAGAAAAGGGCATCATGTTTGATAAAGTAAGGAAAAGAGAAAGCCTCACAAGGTGATGGACACAGTGTCCATCAATGTGAATTCAAACAGAGCAGTTGTACTCATGATGTTGGTGAGGACAGTGCTTTATTCTGCTGTGCCTAGGGTTACTATTTAGCAGGGGCAACTTTCAGGGGCATCTAACAGCAAACGACTACAAATAATTCTTCCACCATGGAACTGGAGAAAGGATACATGAGCCACATACAATCACTTCCAGCTTAACAGAGGGAGAAGGAGAATACAGCTCTGCACCAGTTTGAATGACGGTGACAAATTAGAAGTTGGACATATCCTTTTTTATTCCATTTGATACCAACATCCCTGTTAAGATACATTGTTTCTCTGCTGCAAACAATAATTCATTTCAATGTCTACACTGTACTCACACAATAACCATGGTCCTTGGGTCGCATTAGGAAATTAACAGGTTAACATAAGTCAGTATCAGAAATATTAAGGAGATGGTCTTTTCCTGCAAAATTCCAAAACACCTCAACCCCAATGCCCTTTATCATGATATTACCTATTTATGATGCTTTCGACGTCCAGTCGTGAGGCTTTTGCCTTTCTTTATACAGAGTTGCAATCCACACTGGAGGATGCAAACCTTGTTCTTCGTTAGCAAGTGTTTCAACTCCCCCTCACTATCAGCAAGCAATTTTGTGGTATTTTCAGATCACAGAGAGCTGACAGCTTTTCCTCCAATTCTGAAGTTGAATCCTTTGTAATATAGTCCAGCATCCCAGATTGTTTACTGAGCTTACAGGCTGAAGAGTATAGTAAGAAGAGTATAGTAAGAAGATACAACTTTGCTGTACACTTTCTGATTTTGAATCATGCATTGTTCCCTTGTTCTGTCCCCTTTGGGTTGTGCATGCAGTGTCTGCTTGTTCTGCTTGAATGACTTCTTTTTCTGTGTATCCAACCTATGAGTATAGTTGGATAACATTGTGAAAAGTTGAAGTACTATTCTTTATACTTT
>PVJH01016070.1:0-51580 GCA_004026705.1 Nesogale talazaci | reverse complement strand
TTTACACACGCACACGGAGTTTATTTATTGTTTATAATCCTGTAGCTACTTAGTCTCCCTTCTTGTGACTGCAGGGTGGAGACAGACGAGGAGAGGGAGCTCATTATGCACCAGGGAACCGCGCACTTAGGCAAACACCCACAGCTCTCCATTTAAGCTGTCCGAGTGTCTGACATTTTAATCCATCTAAAAGCTTTTTTCATAAATGAGCTGGCTGAAGGCAGTCACTTGTCAGGTTTATGGAGGTGAGCTAAGCTCAGAAGCACCATCAGGAAAAATGCAAGCTGCGGCGAGGAGACTTGGCGCATGGCAGCGATGCAGGGCAGCTGCAGTGGACCGGGGAGGAGAAGGGCATTAGAGTTTCCAGACTTGGGCATTGACCTTTTCCTTTGTGTCATCTTCAATTATTCCTCTGCGTCAGACTTTCCACCAGGGGGCTTGATGAAATCACAGGGGAATTAGAAGGTACAGGCACATAATTTAAGAAATATGGAGGTCTTGACCACAGCTTTGATTTCTTTTCTTTTTTTAATAATATGCAAAATGACAGCATGCCAATAATTCATTTGTGTTTGTCTCATAGTCATCACTCAACTGGGGCTCTTGAGCCTTGTAATGTCAGCCTTCTGGCTAAAGGAATACATTTGCCCGTGAAAACTGTCTTAAGTTTTACCATAATTTTGTGCTTATAATGCATAAGTTGTATTATGGGGGGGGGGGAGCACATAAACTTTCAACTTCAGAGTGTAATACAGTGAGCCATTAACGTTGGTCAGATTTACTTTGGGCTCGAGGTGTCGTTGCCTACAAAGGCCATTTAAAGAATTTTGTATTTTCAAGCATGGACTGAAGGTCTCATTATACTCAATCACGAACATTTCCAGAAAGACTATTAAGAAATGGAAAGCATGCTACTGCAGAGGCGGCTCAAAATAGGGGGAGAGTTTGAAGAATAAACGCTTTTGGTTCTATTTCCTTTCCTTTTAATAAGAATGCCACTTTTCAGAAACAAAGCTGAGGGAAGGAAGACTTTAATTAAGTAGTTTAATTAAGGATTTTGGATATCGTAATTGTTAGTTAAGGGAAAAATGAAGCCATTTAGCTAATGTAGAAAGAGATTTTCTTTCCCTAGTAAGTCTTACATAATAAATGGCCTGTTAGCTTCTTAGTTGTTGCTAGAATGCTGCCCGTTGGTTCCAACTCAGATACCCTGGGCATGACACAGGGACGCTCGCTCAGTCCAGCTGTGCATCAGCCTCAGCCGTGTTCTTATGTTGGATCCACTGCATGTCATCAAAGACCTGCCCTTTGCCACTGTCCCTCTACTTTACCAGCATGATGTCCTTCTCCAGGGACTGGGCTCTCCTGACCAACGTCCAAAGCCTGTGAGGCCAAGTCTCTCCATCCTCGCTGCTCCTTTGTTCTTTTAAATTTCTATTTATGTATTTAAATCAGTTTTATCAGCACTTCATCCACATGTCAGACAAACTAGTAGTTCAACCATATCAAGATTTGTCTATTCTCCACCACAACGATTTTTAGTACATGTTCTTTCCCCTTTATAGTCACTGTATTCGTGTACTTTTTTTTTTGCAATTACGGCAAGCATATACATGACAAAGCATTCTCCAATTCAACAACTTTTGCATGTATAATTCAGTGCCATTGATTCTATTCTTTGTGTTGTACAGACATCATCGATACCCCTCTCCAAACTGTTCCACTACCATTAAAATGAACTCAATGTCCTCAAAACAAAAACTCTTCTTCCTTCACCATGGGAACCTTAAGTCACTTGGTTTCTTCTTCTCTTCTTCCTTCTTTTTCAGTAGTTTTCTTGATATAATATCCACATATCATATACTTCCATAGTCAACCTCCTTTAAAATATTTATATATACATGCCCCCACCAAAATAAAATAAAATAGTTATATATACACAGCATCCCCATCAGAGAGCTCCAATGCTCCCTCTCCCCCTTCTCTCCCCCCCACCCCCCACATCCACTGATCACTTCTCAATTCTCCTCCCCCCTACCCCTCCAATCCCAATAAACCATTGCATCAGTTATTGTCTTTATGCAGCTACTCCTTCTCTGCTTCCTAACACAGGAGACCCAACAGAAACAATAAACAACACAAATGAAAGGAAAGGAAACAGAAAGAAGAAAGCAATAATAATATAAAGTTAAAAACAAAGAGTAAAGAAGAAAAGACCACCAACAAGTTTAAAAGCCCGAGGAGAAATACCTGCTTTGGAACATTGGAGAACTATTAGAGCACAGAGCAAAGTCAGGTCAGCTTGTGCCTCTGGCAGATCCCCTCAAGTCACAGGCGAAGGCCTTGACAGCTTTCCTGTCAGACAGAGATGACTGTCCACTTGATTATGGTGCACTGAACCAGGATATAATAGTATATTTGGTCAATTGACCCCTCTTTTGACCCAACTTGAATTTGCTCCATCCTCTCTTCTGTGATGTATGCTGGCTGCCCTTTGTCCAAGATGGATTGGTTGCTTCTGGTAGCCTATGGTATTTTCAATATTCCTTGCCAACACCATAATTCAAATGCATCAATCCTTTGTTTTTAGTAGATTCTAAAAAATGATGCATCCAATTCAGGGCAGCTCAAGTGAGTTTGTGAAGTCCCAGTAAGTGGAGTTCCTGGCTGGTGTCAGTCCTTCTGCTCCCTGTGCCTTCCTAGCTCTTCCTCTCCCTCGATCAAGCCTTGTCTTAGGAGAAAGCCCAATGTTCCCCAGACACACCCTAATGGGAGCCCATATTGAAAGATAAAGTTGACCAGAGTCAGTGACACTTTAAGACTTAAACCTAATTAAGGAATGATAAAGTTAGAATTCTAAAAATAAATCTGAATCATAAGAGGAAACAGAGAAGGCATTTGAGTTATAGAAATGCCTTTTTTTGGGGGGGACTGGGCTCTGGTGGCGTAGTGGTTGTGCGCGAGACTGCGGCCCACTGGGATGGAGGTTCAATTCCAGCAGCAGTTCCACAGGAGCAAAGACTGGACCTCTTACTCCCACCACCAGAGGGCAGTGATGCTCAAAAAAAAAAAAAAGAAATGCTTTTTGGAACACCTTGGAGATTATCTTCCTGAGAAGCAGCTCACTGAATGGGAATACATTATTGAGATGGGATCTTGTCTGACAACCACTTTTGTGGTTCCCATGCTCCTCCAGGGCACACCATGGCATTTGTGCAGCTGTTTTGAGCATGGACTCGTGTCAGACTCAGCTCTCTTGCCTATACTAGATGACATGACATTAACATGTTGAGGTCTGTAGGTCACTGGAAGGCTAGAAAGAGACTGAATGGTTGGTCCAGTGTCAGTCCATGGTTTGTGCGAAATGTTAACCATTATTATTGTCTTTGTCAAGGGAATATGGACCTAAGGTTGAGGCGAAGGAGACCGGATGCCCGGCGTAGATCTCACCCATGGATGTTGCATGGTTTCTTTCCTGGAGATTCTTCTTTTTCAAAAATTTTCCAATTATGGCAAACATACCAATCCAACCTCCTCAGTACCTGAACCAGTCCATGGCAATAGATGGATGTCCAGAGACCCAGCCACTCATGCAAAATGTCACCAGTTGATTTGGACTCAGGGAAGCCTTATAGGGCAGAATAGAACTGCTACACAGGGTCTCTGAAATTGTAAATCTTTACGGGAGCAGACAGTTGCCTCTTTCTCCTGAGGAGCAGTGGGTGGGTTTGAACAGGTGGCCTGGCTCTTAGCAGCCTTATGTTAACCAAGGGCACCACGAGAGCTTTTGATACTCCAGCGAGGAAGAAAAAAATAAAGCCAAACTCAATGCCATCAAGTTGATGCCGACGTCCAGCTACCCTGTAGGACAGGAGAGGGTAGAAGTGCCCCTGTGAGTGTCTGAGACTATAACTCTTTAGGGGAGTACAAATCCCTGTCTTTCTTCCACAGGGCCTCTGGTGATTTGGAACTGCTGACCTTGGAGTTAGCAACTCAATTCATTAGCACGACACCACCAGGGCTCTTTCGACTCTAGGGAGAAATTTTAAAATTCACTGAAGAACCAAGGGCTTTAAATTTTGCCAGCCACTTTGAATGGAATTTAATGCTTTGCTCTGCCATAATTTTATTTGTCCTCTTTTAAATTCAAATTCAATAGACTCTAGATGCATATTTATTGAGGCCCTGCCTCCCGGAACATTAGCTCATTTAACTATCACAGCAGTAATCTAAAGTACCAATAAATTGTTCGTCTTTTACTGAGGAAACCAGAACTGAAAGAGGTGAGGTCATTTGTCTAAGACCATGCAGTAGTATGCTAATTAAGACAGAAAATGAAGGCATAGCTTTCTGGACACATAAGTTCGGGCATCTGTTTTTCAAGAGTTCTCTTGGAATATCAAAGTAGGAAATAATGGTATTTTCCTTAATCTCATTCTCAAAAGCATAAAAGAGTCCAGCTTTTGTTATGCTTTCAACGGAGCACCAGAGGAAAGAAACGGCTGAATGCTGCATCACAGAAAATTAGTCCCTGAAGGTTTGATAGGATCAATATGCCTGCTGACTAGCTGCAGTTTTAACCAGAAGGGAGGAATCTGGGCGTGTACACGTGGATGGTGTGTGGATGACCTAACCAGGTCACACACTTAAAGGAAAGGCCGACATAAAGTACTGAGCTTTACTTCTGGGTAGGCAATGGAGTCTTCGTTGACTTGAAAACAATGAATTCTAGTTGACAGAAAACATGCCAGATGTTCAAAGTCACACCCATCGAGCCAGTTCTGACCCACAGAGACCTCGTGGAGAGCAGAACTGCCCTTGTGGGTTTCCGAGGCTGTACATGCCTACGGGAAGAGACAGCCCCAGCTTCCTCCAGCGGTCGAACTCAATAGGCCACCGAAGGATTCCAGAAGAGAGAGTGTGCTTCTGTCCTGATGTCTAATGGCAGAGATGCACCTTATCCCAGCACAAAGGCAAGCTTTTCTGCATATAAATGTGATCCAATAAATTGCAAAAGGAGGAGAAAACAAAACGTCAGTGTTGGCTATCTGCTATAAATATGATAGAGAATCTTTGATGAGAATGAATAACATATACCATCGATCGAAAAGAGAAGTAAGAAGGCAATCTGAAGCAGTTTTCTGACTAAAAAAGTATAGTTGCCAATAACAACAAAAGCAAGTCAGTAGAAAGACAGAAGTGAACTAGCAATATTACGTACTTCACATTCCAAACCACCAGTAGTTCACTAAGGGTGATGCCCACTCTCGGTTAAGCCTGGGAGGACTCTGTGTTGGAGGGGGCATGAGCTTACACATTGTTTATGAACATTGAACAAATTAAGGTCTAGGAGTTCAATACAGGGACACAATTTATGGCGAGAGAGAGTAATTGTCATATTATTTATGCTAACGAGAAACCTGGAATCCATTTGCATGTTCAGTCAGGTGATTCACATTAAATGCTTTGTGCCTCATGGATAAGATAGGGTCCTGGACAACCTTTAAAATTAATCTTGGAATATTTAATGACTTGAACATTATAAAGCAGGGCATAAAATTATATCGTACATGATTCAAGTTTAAATAACATCTTATATAAACACCTGTGCTATGCATTCAAAGCTGGAAGAGCATATAAGAAAACAAAACAAAGCAAGGGGGAAAAACCAGTTGCCATGGAGTCAATTCTGAGTCCTGGCACCACCGTAAATGAGCCCTGGTGGCACAGGGGTTACAGAGCTCAGCTGGCAACCAAAGTGACTCCTGGTTAGAATCCAGCAGGCACTCCCTGGGAGAAACATGGCGATGCCCTTCTAGTAAGATTCATTTCCTCGTGGAAGCCCTGTGGGGCCAGTGAGACTCGCTCCTATGATCCAGAAGACTTAAGGGCAGTGGGGTTTGGTTCTTTTGGTAAAGCTGTCTTCCTTTGAGGAGCCCTGGGGGCATCATGGTTACAAGTTGGGTTATTCATAGTGAGGTCAGCAGTTCAAAACCACCTGCTGCTCCTTGTGAGAAAGACGTGACTTTCTACTCCTGTCAACTGTTACAGTCCCGGAAACCCCCAGGGACAGTTCCACTCTGCCCTGTAGTGGCACCACCGGTCAGAGTTGACTCGGTGGCGGTGAGGATGGCTTTGGTTTGGTGTTTATTTTCTGGGAGCAGACTACCAGGCCATACTTTGGAGACACAAACATCCGATCTGTGGTTTAGCAGCGTACCAAGATGTTAGTAGGGATTTCCTTCCCTTTCTGACGTCTCTGAAACTTTCTAATCATGTACTGCTATGACTTTTTGTACCTCTTGGCCATGTGATTTTGAGGGTCAAGAGGAATCATTCATAATGATCATTCATAGTTTTTTATTAAATCTTCGAGTACCTGGGGTATCCACCAAGCTCCTCCAGAATCCTGTACCTTAGTTATGTATCAGAGAGTGTTCATTGCCTCAGTGAGATGTTTACATAACCCAGATGTTTAACCTTTCTACTTTGGGAGCTTCTAGAAGAGACACCTGAGATGGTCTTCATTTACTGCTCATATCCAGGCCCTATCTGTGTTTTCGGCCTGAGTGTGTGCTGAGAGAGAACAGTGGGCAGTTATAGGGAGAACACGCACATCTAGCGGCTGTTGCTGCCGTCCCACCTAACGCAGCCTCTGGTCAAGTGAGCTGTGGTTTCCTGGCCTACAACCCCTAATGCTCTGAGGATGTTTTGATCCATCAGTTAGGGATTGAAGGAAAGATTTGAGACATCACAGAATGCCAGAAACTGGCAAAATACACGCAGCAGCATCTATGCCAAATACATTTAAGGAAAAGAAAATATCTCAGGTTATACCATTTAATGAGAATCATTGATGGTCCTGGTCTATACTTCCTGTGATAGAAAAAATGGGCATGTATTATCAGTGTCTTTTTTCATCCCTCATCCTCAGTTTCCATATCATTTGGATGGATGGGAACAGCAGAAGCCCAGTTATAATTACTCTGTCAATAATTAATATGCTACTATTATTATTACTTTAAAAATTCTATTTTGGAATGGGTCTTGATAGTAGCTGAAGCTTAATTTAGCTAAATATCTGTTCAGCATTAGCTAATATGGTCCCTTGTATTTTAAGCTCAGAAGATATTTCCAGATGAGCTCAGACACTGATCATCTATCACTCCTCCTGGAAGCCATGTACTTACTAATGCCATTTATTTATTTATTTTGAAATCATTTTATTGGAGGCTCTTACAATTCTTAGTACTATCCATACATCAATTGCATCGAATACATTTGTACATATGTTACAATCATCATTTGCCAAACATTTACTTTCTATTTGAGCCATGGGTATCAGCTCCTCTTTTTTTACCCCCTACCCCCATGAGTGACCTCTTGATAAATAATAAATTATTATTACTTTCATATCTTACATTGTTCACTCTTTCCCTACACTCTCATTTCTGTTGTTGATCACCCTGGACGGGGGTTTATTCATTGATTATTGTGATCGGTTCCCCCTCCCTCCCACCCTCCTCCCACCTTCCCTCTTCCCTCCTGGTTTTGATACTCTCATTTCTGTTCCCGAGGGCTTTAATCTGACCTGGATTCTGTGTGTTGTGAGCTCTAATCAGTACCAGTATATATGCTCTGGTCTAGCCAGAGCTGAAAGGCAGGATATCATTCATGATAGTTGGGGGTGAGGAGGCCTCAAAGGACCAAAGGAATGGGGCACGCTTCATTGGTGCTATACTGCAACCTGATTGACTCATCCCTCCTCTGTGTCCCTTCTGTGAAGGGATGTCCTATTGCCTGCAGATGGGGTTTGGTCTCTGCTCCAACTGCGCTTGTTCTCAACAATATGTTTTTTGTTTTTGTTGTTGTTGTTGTTGTTGTGGTGCCTCTTATCTGATTCCATGGACATCTCATGATTGCAGGTCTGGTGTGCTTCTTCCATGTGGGCTTGTTGCTTCTGAGCTAGATGGTTGTTTGTTTAATTTGAAGCCTTTAAGACCCTAGCCACTATATCTTTTGATAGCTGGGCACCATCAGCTTTCTTCACCGCATTTGCTGATGCACCCATTTTTGTCTTCAACGGTCATTTCAGAAGGGTGAGCATCACAGAATGCCAGGCTGTTAGAACAAAGTGTTCTTGCATTGAGGGAGGACTTCAGCAGAGGCTCAGAGTCCATTCACTTCCTCAACGTATTGTCACATAAATGTGTACATAGGTCAATATCCATTCACTTCCTCAACACATTGTCACATAAATGTGTACATAGGTCAATATCTCTATTTTTATGAGTTAATATATTACATAAGTGTACACCTATGTTTATACCGTTATACATAGCTTTCCTTCCTCGATCTTTCCTCTGTTTCCTTTTACCTCCTCCTGTCCCACCATTATGTTCATCCTTCTTGTGCTTCTTAGTAATTCCTCTCAGGTAGATAGCTGTTGCTCCAACACTGCTAAGATCTCTACTTCCTGCTCATTGCTGATTTTAATTCTCTAGTTTTCCCGTCTCTGTGGTGTTGTTTGCTCATTGTTCCCTTCATATCCACCCCATCCCCCAGGTCTTTCTGGAACCATTGGCTCCATTGCTCCCTATGGAAGCCACTTACTTTAAATGCCAGTGACACATGTGAGTGTGCTACCTGTACCTATGGTATTAGTGGTATGATTAGTTTAGTACTTTGTCACTGTAGAGACTATGTGACTCAATGCTGTCTCTTTGTTGTAGAATTCGAGATCCCAAAAAAACAATTTTTGGGGCACATGTAAAAAAAATGCCATGCACCAATGTATAGATAAAGCCAACTATGTAAATATCCTCATCTGGCTATTATGCATATGAATTTAGAGAAAAAGTACCAAAATGTCAACTCTGGTAATTTTGCAATGATGAATCATTAAAATGATATTATCAAATTTTTCTATACAGATGTTCCTATCTTGTAAAATATGCATATATAACATTAAAATCATAAAAATAAGTGATATGCAAAACATGAGGGAGTCTATCTGAGACCTTTCCCCAGTCTCACAGAATATGAGATATTTACACTGTGCCTAGTGGAATTTAAAATTGATGGTTAGGCTGTTGATGACATCATAAGGAGTTGATTAAAAATTCAATGCTTGGAGTTTATTACCTCTAGCCTTGTATCTGTCATTCACAGCAGGGAGATTGATACTTGAGTAATTAGAAGGAGGTTAATATTTGAAACTGGATGCCCTAAAAGACTTGTCAGGATGTGACAAAAACACAGAAGTTTTTCTCCCTAGTTCCTAAACCTACCACTTATTTGTCAGTTTGTTGTACTCTGGTGAGCATTTCCAGCATTACATCAATTTGTTGAAAGATTGCAACTGGTTTTCCATCCCTTGTTAGACCCTTGTTTTCCATCAATATCTTCAATGAATCTTGGACTTTTTCCTTCCTTCTTTCTTTCTTCCTTCTTTCCTTCCACCCATTCCCGATCATGTGCTATCTTCTGAAGTCAGTGAATGCTGGAACAATTCTTTTTGGCACAGTGACTCAGTGTATTCCCCTCATCTTCTTTTGATTCTTCCTGTCATTTAGTAATTTTCCCATGATTTTCTCCATTATAGTAACTCAAGGCATGAACTCTTACTTCAGTTCTTTTGTCTTGAGAAATACTGAGTGTGTGTCTTCTCTTTTGGTTCTTCTAACTTCAGGTTTTTGCACCTTTCATAACACTACCTCCTAGAACATTGGGAAAATTGGGGTTGTTGATTGCCTTGTGGTCAAAACTCTGCCCAAAACATAACTACCAATTGTCTACTCTTGGATGGAACCTTTCCCTGTTAAACAGCCAATTAACACTCATTTGGTTTCTTACATGGATTCTTTTCTGCATCCACATAAAAGCTGAATTTTCAATCTTTTTAAGAAGATATTTAATGGTAAGTGCAAGGTTTTCCCACCTGCTCTCATGGCTTTAATGGTGATGCTATGAATTCATTTTTATATTTTAATAATTGCTCTTATACTGGATTTGTGTATTTTAAAATGTGGGAATCCCAAGTCATAGACTTCAATCTACAGTACATACCAAGCACATCAGTTTTTTCTTGTAATGTCATGACTTTCATCTGCTTCTTGGGACATTGACAACATCACTAGAACCTGTTCATGGTAACCCTGTGGTGTTAGTCAAGGTTTATGGCATCAAACGAAAAACACCAATAACAAACAAACTTACTGCCATTGAGTCCATTCCGATGCACAGTGACTCAAAAGGACAAGGTAGAGCGACCTTTATGGTTTTTTCAAGACAATACTTCTTTGTGGCCATAGAAAAACTTACCTTTCTCCTGTGGAGAGACTGGTAGTTATAAGCGGCTAACTCAGTGGTTAGCAGCCCAACATATAACCACTCGGCCCCCCAGAGATCCAGGGCTGGTAGTGAGAGAGCATTCTCCTAAGGCTGACAACCTGAATGGGGATTTCTAATCTCCTAAATGGTGGTAAATAGGATTGCATTTGTTGAACCCACCTACTTGCACCGTTTCTGTTATGTCAGCACTAGAAAACTGATACAAGAGGCCGTGCTTCTCTTTGGTCTTGTTCTTTGACTCTGGTGTTGTTGGGGTCTCTGTCATTTAGACAAATAACTCTGTTAGTGTCAACCTCCTAAGAGTGACCTTTTTCCAGATAGTCTTAAGATGACAACTAGCTTGCCGTACCCAGCACTGTGACTCCAAACTCTTCACTGAGTCATTCGCATGAAAAGGCAAAACAGGCCAACCCCCAAACTAACACAGATTTTAGCACCTGGGAGGACAAGGGCCTACAACATACATGAGCCAGCTACTCTTGTCTGCCTCTTTCCTTCATTGTGTCCTTCAGAGTGCTCTTCCTAGAGATAGTAACATTTAAATGTGTCATTTTATTGGGAATAAACTATAAATATAGTATAATGTTATAAAAAATTGACCCAAACACCTATTAACAGGATAAAGCATTTCTAAAACTTATCTAGAAGAATAAACAACTGAGAACAACTGAAGAATTTAGAAAACAAAAATAATGACTGGGACTTACATACCAAATACTAAACATAGTCAAGCAATTGACACAGGGTGGAAGTACTGATATAGACTCTGTCCAATATAATAATTTAGAATAGGATAAAAAAGGTGGTTTGACTCAATGGAGGACAGATCAGATTATTTTAATAAGTGGCATTCGGGTAATTGGCTATCACATATCTCTTCATGTAGCAAAGATGCTCCAGATAGATTACATTTTAAAAGTTAGATAGGTTGAACTCAAAAATTAAAGGAGAAAATATAGGCAATTAATTTTCTTTTTATGTTTAATAAATACAGTATGAAATATATCAATTTTACTCAGCAAAAAGAAAGACAACTTACTTAAAGTGGACAAACGACTTGAAGATGCCCTACAAATGACCAATTAGCACATGAGCAGATGCTCATTATTACTCAAAGAATCAAACTCATTGTCATTAAGTTGGTTACGACTCACAGTGACCCTACTGGACAGAGTAGATCTGAGACCATAACTCTTTCTGGATGTAGAAAAGCTTCTTATTTCTCCCTCAGGGTGGCAGGTGGTTTTCAACTGCTGACCTTGCAGTTAGCCACCCAATGCATATCCCATTACGCTACCTAATCTTCTTGAGAGAATTCTTCAGAGTTACTGCAAAGGTTATTTTGAAAAAAAGGAAGGAGGAAGGGCTGGAAAAGACACAGAGAAGTCTAACCCCTCATAGACTGTGATGGGAAGGTAAAATAATACGGCTGCTAGGGACAAAACTGTTCACCAACAAGTTAAACATGTGACCCAGAAGTTCCACTCCCAGCTTCGTACCCCAAAGAACTGAAAGCAGAGATCCGACATTCATTGTAGTCAAAGTGTTGGAAACGACCCATGTATCTGTTCATAGGTGGATGGATGAATCGACAAAATGTGGCATATACTGACAATGGAATAGTATTCAGCCATAACAAGAAGTGAAATTCTGATGCATGCTGCAACCTGGATGGAAAACCTCATGCTAAGTAAATGACTCACCCCATGTAGTTGGTTATAGAACTCTCCAGAGGATTTACAGAGACAGATTGTGTCCTTTTTCTTCCATGGAGCAATTGGCAGTTTTGCATTGTGGACTTTTTGGTTATTCAGCCACTATTTCATCTCTTTCTCCACCAGGGCTCCTTATCTAAGTCAGGCCCCAAGGAATAAATATTATACAGTCTCATTTATATGGGATATCTAGAATGAAGGAGTGCTGGTGGTGTGGTGGCTATGCTTTGGGTTGTGATGCTCAAGACCCATGGTTCAAAGCCACCAGCGGCAACTTGGGAGAAAGACTGGTCTTTCTCCTCCCATAATCAGTTACAGTGTCAGAAACCTACACAGCATCGACTCAATGGCTGTCAGTTTGGCTTATTTGGTTGGTGGGTGAAAGCCAAGGTTAGTAGTTGCAAACTACCAGCTGCTCTGAGAGAGAAAGGCGAAACTTGGCTTTCACAAAAAACAGGAAAGATTTACAGTTTTGGAAATCACATAGACATTTCTAGCTTGTCCAATAGAGTCCCCTTTAGTCAGCATCAACCGACACCAGTGAGTTTGGTTGGGAGTCTTTATCCAGATAAGAAAATGCATAGACAGATAAACCTTTTTGAATGCTTATCAAGGGAGGGGAAGTTATTATTTGATAGGCTCTGGGATTCTGTCTAGGGAGATAAAGATGGTTTAGAAATAGATAATGATGGTAGTACCATCATAGGGTGGTGTTATTATAATATATTTAACTAATGCCTCTGAATTGTACACCTAACTTATTTAAAATGGAATTGTTATGCATGATGTCAGGTTATCCTAGGCCTTCTTATGAACATGTGGGTGGAGCTTAATCAGGTCCCAGTTTGATTGGAGGGAGGCTAAGATACATGCTTTCCTAGGCCCGCACACTGTTTCTCTTTCTCCCTGGTGTTTCGAGCAGTGTCCTGCTGCTCACGCAAGTTCTTTGCCTCAACCTTGTGCTGCGCTGCCTCTGGGCTGAGCCAACCTGTGGATCCTGTTCCTGTGAATACATCACGAGCCATCGAGATCCCATGGGGGCCTGCTTTGCTGTGCTCCTGTGCAGCTGACTGTTGCTGCCCCACCCTGCTGTCTGCTTTCAGAGCTGGCTCTCTGCTTCCTTGATTTTGTACCAGCAGCCTGAGCGAAGTGAAGGATCTTCAGCATATTAACTGTTCCCCAAAGGGAGTTAAACTGAGCCCTCTGTACTACTGTGTGGACTAATTAGCCATTGTATTCCTTCTCGCTGTAGAAACCTATTCATATGTGTGTGTATGTGTGTGTGTGTGTGTGTGTGTGTACTGGTTTTATTTCTTTAGAGAACCCTGCCTAACACATTATATTACATGCATTTTACAAAAATCAAATGTATCATGATTGTATTCAGAAATAAATTCTAGTATTTTGAGAACTTACTGATCGTCAGCATCCTCTTTTAGAATGCAGAGTTCCCTAAAACTTGAGGACAATATTTAACAGATGACAGTTCACATCAGTAGAGGTTTACACACATGGCCTCTGTGGGTGCAGAGTGGAAGGATGACAGAGCATCAGTGGACTCACATCAGCTCAGTCTGGAAGGCACATCTGCTGACCTCTGTGTAGTGTGTGTCCAGCCAGTCTCCCCTGTCCTCTCCTTGTTCAATGCACACCACAAGATGCCCCAGAACCAACAGGAACCTTCAGACTATACATATCACAACTTGTGGGAAGCTGGGCAACTCATTTATAAATCTATAAGTAAACATGTCTTGTGGGAACAGATAGCAGAGAAAATGGATTTTTGAAGGCATTACAAGCCTGGGTTTATTTCCCAGACTGGGTCTCTTCCTCATGGAAATTAGATGGTCTTGTCATTTTAAATCAGTATAAAGTAGTTGTCAAGAAAATTTCAGATTGTTTTGTGCATGGTGGTGACTACATGCTATTTCATAGTCTGTCATTACTTCTCTGGCCAGTGCCTAGCAAGTTTCAAATTATTTTAAAGGGAGATGCAAAGTAATAATTATGAAGTGCTGTTAACTAAAGCCAGTTTCCTTTCATAAGGCACTTTAATGAGCCCATTCTGTAAGAATTAACTAGGGGAGGGTTCAGGTGGTTGGGACCTGTCTTGTTCAGGTGGTTGGGACCTGTCTTCTTTCATTGGCTGAGGGTAAAGGCCTATGACCTTGGAGAGTTCCCTAGTGGCTCTCCATTCCTTCTCCACTTGTATTTTTTTTGTGGGAGTAGGAGGCCCATCCCACCTATATTTCAGTATATGGATTTTGGTGCATCAAAAGAAGCAATGGCAAAAGGTAGCAAACCAATGCCATAGATGAATACAAAAGACTGAAATACTGTCTGCCGAGTTTTGCTAACTCTAGGTTCAAGGGCCTCTCTGCCTCAGGATTCCCTGAAAGTCTCCCACTCTGCCACTTGACCAAAGGACTCTCCCTGGAGCCCAGCTTTGGCACAGTTGGGGTCTCAAGACAAACAGGGTCTTTGGCTCTTCATTCCCTGTTCTTCAACTTCTTCCATAGCTGCCCCAAATCTTCCATAGGAATCCTGAAACTGTAATGTGCTCTGGATTTGCTGTTTTTCCAGTCCAGTGCCTTTCTGCAGTCTTCCCGTCTCCTGGGCTAACCTTCATTCTGTTAAGACCTAATGCAGGTATCAGCTCCTTCAAGAAATTTGATCACATCCAATATCGCAATCCTAATCCAATATTTCTCAATCCTGTGAACTCATTTAACTTGTGGATTATACTCCTTTGACAACATTCTCTGTTTTCTATTTTGATTTAAGATAACTTATGTGCCTTAATTCCTCTATGGACAGTTACTGGAGCACGATGTAAGTGTCTTAATAATTTCTAGATCCTCCAGTTTCCTTTGCCAGCAGATTTAAACACTGGTGTGGGTGGTTGCCAAAGGAGGAAAAGTAACTTTGCAATGACGTCAATGCTTTTGTTGCACATAGGATCGTTTGAAACAAGTTACAAAATAATTAAAAAAAATAAGAATTTCTCTCTTCTCCAGAGAATCAGGCATGCAGTAGATACTGATGGGTGAGGAGTGAATGGTGAATGAATGAGCGACTCCTTTCCAATGGACCGAGTTCTGATGGCTCTTCTGGAGCCGCATACAGGGCGTGTATTCAATTGCAATTCTTGGCTGCAAGTATGTAGAGAAAATCCCCTCCCCACCAAAACTGCCAGAGCGGATCATGATTTTAACACGTTGCTATTTCCACATGTCCTTGATGAGCGATTTCTCCCTCAGCCCCATTCACTGAAAAGGAGAGCAATAGGAACGAAGCTTGAGACGTGTGGAGGAACTATGTCCATGATGACAAGACTAGGATTCCCGCTGCCATCGAGATTAGTTGCAATGCAGGTCCGCAGCACATCTTTAAGTTCAGGGATTTAGCAGCATACTCAATATGGCTGGGGTTGACACTAATACGGTCCTTGTTTTCTCCTCCACACCTATCTTTTGGTTTGTTGTCCTGTTGCCACGATGTTGAATGCTATGGAACTGTATTTCAATAATCTATAGAGGACAGGTTTCAGCACAGCTTCCAGACTGCGACAGACTAAGAAGAAAGGCCGAGGAATCGACTTTCAATACGTAGGGCATGGATTTATGGATCCCCATAGAACACGGCCCACCTCGTTTACTTTGGGCACACCAGCAGGAGGGAGTGGCTGATAGAATCAATCAGATAGATGAAGGCATCATGGCGGACAAAGTCCCATCAGTGAAGCGGAGAGGCACCCTTTTTGAGATGGATTGAGGCAGCAGACCCAACAATGGACTTGAAAACGCTGGCAATTATAAGGATGAAGCAGAACCAGGCAACATTGAATTCTGTTGTACATAAGGTCACCGTGAATCAGAATGGACTTGACACTAGCTATCTGTCTACCGCCTTGTGGTCCAGCTTCGGGGGCAGGACCTTTTAAAGGAACATTTCTATATGGAGCTGATATTTCATGATCACATGTTCTGTGGAGTTGGGGAATTCAAATGAGAACTGAGGTCCCCTTGTTTCATGATCTTCATGATGTGTATTAGGGATGGAGCCCTGATATTGAGAGTGGGCTGGGATATATGCATATTGCTTCTTCTTGAGCCCTCTGGAGTCCTAGTAGGACCTGGATGCAGAGGTTTATGAAAGATAAGTAACCTGGCCCAAGTTGCTATGACAGGAAGTGGGACAGGCTGACTTAGAGGCAGTCTGGCTGCCTCCAGGTTTCCCATCAGCATGCCCCACTCCCTGTCATGAAAAGCCCCAGACTTTGAGTCAGGACACTGGCCTCTCCCAGCTTGGCAGAGGAATAGGAAAATGCATTAACAGATGGGTCACAAAGCCCTGTTTCCAAAATGAATGCTTCAGTGATCCAATATTTTTATTTTATTACTATACCTGCAATTTCAGAAATTGTGTGTTTGGCTCCGATTGATCTTTCACACTATAATTTGCTTAAGAGACTGCTTTAATGCTTTAAGCCACTCAAGGAGACAAATATACCAGGAGTCATGCTAATCCTCTTCTGTTTAGGGATTCTAATGCATTCACTAAAATCTTTGTGTAGAGCAAAGATTGTTGGCTTATCTACTCAAAGCACCAGGGGTACTCAAAGTGGACCATAGAGAAGTCAAGGGCCACGGCTTAAATAATAATTTAATTCAATATTAGTTAATTTAAGAATTAAATAAGAACTTATGAAAGCTGTTTCAAGCAGGTGATTTCCCTTTCCACTCCACAACCCTGGCTTCTCTCTGAAGAAACGCCCACATGCATCCTATGTATCAATTAAATACAAAGGGGGTGCAATAGGGTAGTAGGGAGAGCAAAGCAACCAAGTCACTGAGAAATCCTGAAAATAGACTTTTGACTTGGGGCACAGGGCTTGGCACCTCATCAGACCCGATTGGAACATACCCATAATAATCAGGAGATGGACCTGGAATTGTCTATTATTTTTCCCCCTTCCATTTTCTCTATATTTATCTATAGAATAAAGGCAGACAACAATTCTGAGGAGAAAATAATAGGACCGGTGATCTCAAAGGGACATGAGAGAGGAGGGGGTGGGACATGGAAATGGAGAACCAATAAGCTCAGGGATGAAGGAACAACAAGAGACATAAAAATTATGATACGGAGGCCTGGTGGGGTTTGATCAAGTGCAATGAGAGTGAGCATGATAGTGGGACAGGAGGAAGGTGAAAGGAAATAGAGGAATGACGTAGAACGTGAACGCTAGTTACAGAGTTATAGCTATAGTCCTATATATATGTAAATATGTTAATTTATAGTGAAAGAGATAGAGGCCAATGTACACCTATTTATATGATAAATATTAAGAGATAGAGGCCAATGTACACATATTTATATGATTAAATATTAAGATAGCAGATGCACTTTGGGCCGTGACTCAAGGCCTCCCTAAACACAAGAACACTTTGTTCTAATAACCTGGCACTCTTTGAGACTTACATTCCAGACACAACCACTGAAGACAAAATGGGTACATAAGCAAATGTGGTGAAAAATGTGGATGGTGCCCAGATATCAAAATATATAGCATGTGGGGTCTTAAAAATCTTTAAGATTTAAATTAAATTAATTAATTAATCACTCGAAGTTGTTGGTTCCTCGAGTGAGGAATACCTCGGTCCTTGGCATCACATGAGGAAGCATTCATGCTGAAGCTTTGTTTGCCATCCAAGTAGGTTTTATATAGGATCAAAGCAGTTTCAGTTGAACACAAGGCAGAGAGAGAGACCACAGCCGGCCGTGAGGAGCCACTGGGAACAAGTGCCTTTTATCAGAGACAAGTTGGAACAAGTTGTCACCCTCTATGTGGACTGGTATGCTTTCTCTGGGGTCATCTTTACAGGGCCCAAAGAGGACTTCTCCCTGGACTGGTGCAAGCATCCAGACTTGGTGCTGCTTCTGCAGCTGCAGCTGGCTGAGGCTGCACAGTGCGTGATGGGTTCATCCAGGAGCGATAGGAAGAACAGGCCTTCCAGAAAGGAGCACTGGGCTGCTTCCAGCAGCTAATGCAGGACCCGAGCTGATCTGGAAGACCATCGACCACACCTCCCAGGAAGGCCCTAAAAAAGACTAGAACTTTGAGATCATCACCCTCTTTTCCAGCTGAAGTTCCGTGCAGCTGGGCTGCAGTCTTTCATGGCTGAGTCATGGTCTGTCTCTCTATCTCTGGCTTGTATTTAGTTAGTGTAACACCTGAAACTGGATCACAAACAAACAAACTAGGCTTTGGTGGGAATTCTTTCTCATGCAAAGCCCAGGACCCAGGTGTTTCTTATCCCAGGAACCTAACAAAGTTAAGCAAGCAGATATCTAGCAGGGAAACAAATGAGCCCACATGGAAGAAGGACACCAGCCTGTGTGATCATAAGGTGTTGATGGAATCAGATATCAGGTATAAAAAGACCCCAAACAAGCAATTGTATGGATATGAAAGAGAAGGGTGGGAATGGAGACCTACAGCCCATTTGTAGACAATAGGACAAGCCCCCACAGAAGGGTTACAAGGAAGGGATGATTCAACCAGGGTGAAGTGTAGCATCCACAAAACACAGATGATTCCTCTATTTCCTGAATGTTTTCTTCCCCCCTACTACCATGACCCAGGTCTCCCTTCTAAATCTGGCTAGGCCAGTGTATACACATTGGTACAGATAAGAGATCTAAACATATGGAATTCTGTACAAATGAAACCCTCAGTAACAGTAATGGGAGTTGTAATATCATGAACGTAGGGGGTGGGGGGAAGGGGAGTAAAGGGGAACCCATCACAAAGTTGTATATATAGCGCACCCCTCAGGAGGACGTATAACAGAAATGTGGGTAAAGGGAGACAATGGACAGTGTAAGGCAGGAAATAACAACAATGATATATAATTGATCAAGGTTTCAGGAGGGTGGGAGAATAGGGGAGGGAGGGGAAAAAAGAGTAGCCACTACCAAGAGCGCAAATAGAAAGAGAATGTTTTGGAAATGTTGATGGCGACATAGACACAACTGCGCTTAATGCAATTGAATGATGGATTGTCATAAGATTTGTAAAAGTCCCCAATAAAATGATTATTAATAAAAGAGTGTGTAATCATAACAGTGGTAGTTATGTAATCTGGTGTTAATTTGGAGATTAAGGGTGTAGGGGAGGGGGCTGAGCCCCAGTGGCGTAGTGGTTGCGTGTGGAACTGCAGCCCACTGGGATGGAGGTTCAATTCCAGCTTCACAGGAGCAAAGGCTGGGCCTCTTACTCCCACCACCAGAGGGCAGTGATGCCCCCCCCCAAAAAAAAGAGGGTAGGGGAGGCATCTGGCCTGTCAATCAGACCTCTGTGTGGGCATGGCCTTCTGAGAATTCTGAGAATTGTGGTATTTTCTCCCTAGAGACCGGAGACACCCTTCTGCTCTTTGGTGATCCGACTAACATGAGGCTGCTTTAGCTAGTTTTCTGTCTCAAATTGTGAGCCACATTACCTGTGGGACAGCCAATCCTGTCGTGGATTGTATCGCTAGAGTTTGAGGTTCCTTGGAGACCTGTTTTGCGATGCTACTTATATATACATCATTTGAGATCGGGGCTGTCTTGAATCTTGTTATCTTGTTGACTGTTGGTGACCCACCCTGCTGTTTGCTGCCTGTGGCTGGACTGCCTTCATTGTCCTGGGGAAGACTCAGATGATTGCCTCCTTGATCCTGGGTCCAGCAGCCTTCTTGAGCCTTCAAAATATACTAGGACTTCTAGTATATTAACTGTTCCACAGAAGTGAGTTGAACTGAGCCCTGAACGCTGCTGTGTGCACTAATTAACTTCATGCTGTATCTATCTATCTATCATCTATCTATTTATCTATCTCTCTCACTATAAGTGTTTTCACTTTGTCTAAAACAATAAGCACAATCCATTTTAGAGTTTTTTTAAATTTTTATACTATCACTAGTCTCCTGTTTCTCCATGACTCCTCAGTCATAACCCTAAGAAACTATTAATCTAGTCAGCGGTTCTCAACTTGAGGGTCTCAACCCCTTTGGAGTCAAACGACTTTCACAGGGGTTGCCTAGGACTATCAGAAAACGCATCTTTCCCATGGTCTTAGGAACTGAGACACTAACCTCTTATCTTTCTCCAGGGGGGTCCACCCACATGCAGATATGCCCACATATGAGTACCTGGAGTGATGACATCATCACGCCAACCCCATCACATATACCTTGTACAGGTGTATGTGATGGGGTTGGTGCCATAATGTCTATGCAGACCAGTCACACATGTGTAGAGAGCAGCTGCTGTCTTGGAAGCAGCAGAACTGGAGATAAAAAGACACTTCATGAATTATAATTACTGGATAAATGTGAACTCATGTACTGTAAAATCATCAACTACTGCAAAAAAAAAAGTATCTATACTAGGGGAACTAAATCTGGATGCTGATTGGTCTTTTTATGCTCAGCTGTGGTTGATTTGAATACTGCCCCTTTGTGATAATAACAGGTATGTGGAAAGCAACAACACAGAATGGTAAATCATAGGAAACTTTAATGAACTGTATTGACTGAACTTTGCATCATGCATCATATTTTGTATTATGAAGGCTATTGTTATATATTATTTTCATTATTAAACTATCCCATGACAATTGATTGTGTAAAGAACACTCAGAAAAGAAAATACAGGGAGGATTTTTTACAGTATGATTTTACCACAATAATGACATCAGGAATTGAGAAACTGCAAGGTGTTATTTGTTGTGAAGTTCTTCCATCCAAGTCTATGAATTTGAACAAACTAAAACACCATTTTGATAGCAAGCATCTGAGCTTTGCTGGCAAGAATACCAACTATTTTAGAAGCAAAACCGATGAAGTCAAGATGGACTCAAGAAAATGAGACTTGACACATGTTTTTGAGCTTTGTGGTGAACTCAAAATATTTTAAAATCAGAAACCAATACTGCATTTTGAAACACTTTTCGGTGATAAAAGTAAACAGAAAATAATTTACTTGGTTGACATCTTTGCCATCTGGAATGATTTAAAATTATCACTGCAAGGACCAAATGCAACATGCCTTGATTTGCCTGAAAAGATCCAATTATTCCAAATGAAACTTCAGCTTTGGCAAAAAAAAAAATTTTGATGAAAGTAAAGTTTATGCTTACCTATCTTATTTTCTTTCTTTGAGGAGCATTATAGTGAACCAGACAAAAGGATTACAATGATGCTTTCTGTGAAAGAACACCTGGATATGCTTACAGAAAGTACAAATTTCAGCATACTTTCCAAATCTACCCAACACTCCATTTGCACTTGCCAGAAGCCCATTGGCAGTCAAAGCTGAAGATGTTTCTGTGGCAGCACAAGAGGAGGTCTTTGAACTTATTAAAAGAGATGCAGTGAGAACTATTTCTCTACAATGCCAGTTACAACATTCTGGATCAAGTGCTTGCAGTCATATCCTGTTCTGTCCGAGGCTATGTTGTGCCTTCTTCTTTGATATTCAACAGCATATCTTTGAAAACAGGGTTTTCCAGCTTATTGACTATCAAGTCTAAATACAGAAGCAGATTTGTTGTGGAAGATGATCTTCGCTGTGTTGGGGGTCACCACAATACGAGGAACTGTATTAAAGGGTCATGACCTTAGGAAGGTTGAGAACCACTGATCTAGTTTTTGTCTCTATAGATTTCTCTATCCTGAATTTCATACAAAGCATTAACTCCTTTCCCCAAAACAATTCAAAATAAATCATAGAAAAATCTCCATCCAGCAGAAAATATTAGAAACTAGAACATATTTAAAATGAGGCAAAGACATGACATCCCCTAGACGACAGTGCTAGGGGACTAACACTGAAGATACCGTTCAGAGAAAGCAGCTGTGCTGACCAACCCACATTGCAGCAAACCAAGAGACGAGTGCAATTGACCAGCAATGGGAGCAAATCTACAAAGTCCCTGAGGAATCCTGATGGTAGACTTCAGACTAAAGGGTAGGAAGTCTACAGGTTGCAGGTGGTACAGAGGGAATAGCATTCCTAACACAATCGCTGAAGACAAAAAGGTTGGGTAAGCAAATGTGGTGAAGAAAGCTGATGGTGCCAGGCTATTAAAAGATATAGGGTAGCAGTTACATACTCTCCTGTCAGCTTGCAAAGGGGTATAGCCTAGCCTATTAATCATGCCATAACCAATGAGGTCTCCATGTGGGTATGACGTTCTGCTGAGTACTTGGGAAATTCCTGATTCTTCCCTGGAAGTGGGACATACCCTCTCTGCTTCATCTTCCTTCTGATAAGTCATATGGAGCTACACTGATAGTGCCAGAGCCCTGAAACTGGATGAGCCATGTGGAGACCCACACCAGTGCTGAGAGCCTTCCACTACTACTGAATCCTTAAGACTTTCCACCCACTGACCTATGATCTTTCCATATTTGGCATCATCGCATGACTGCATAAATCTAAAGATGAATTTATGGGCTAGTATAGACAGATGAGGTAATATCAGATTTATGGATTTGATTTGGACTGGGCTGGGATATTTTCTTAGTGTACAATTTGCTCTTTGATATAAAGTTCTCTCTTTAAAAAATATGAGTAACTCTGGGTTTTTTTCTCTAGCCAACCCAGACTAACACATATAGCATAGGGATCTGAAAAACTTGACGTTAAACAAGTGGTCATCTAGCAGGGAAGCAACAAAGTCCACATGGAAGAAGCACGCTAATTCGTGTGATCATGAGGTGAAGACAGGAATAGATATCAGAAGTTCAAAAACAAGCAATCAAATTGACGTGAAGAAGCAAGGGCAAGTGGAGACCCAAAATCCTCCTGTAGGATAAATGGACAGTCTTCACAGAATGGCCACAAGGAAGGGTGCAGTGTAGCATGAGGAAGCACGTAAGTATCCTCTAGCTCTTTAATATTTCCTCCCCTTAATATTATGGTATCTTTCTTACCTCATTAATCCTGTTAGACCTGCATATATTCCTCTGTATAATTAAGATCATTTGATGCATTAAATCCAAGATAGATAAACCCTTCAGAAATGTTAATGGGAGTAATGATTCCTTGAGGGTTCAGAAAGAGGTGGGAGGGAGGGTAGAAGGGGAGAACTGATAGCAATGATGACTGTATTAACCCCACTCAAGGGGAACAAATAACAGAATGGCAGGTGAACATATATGTTAGCTCATATAAGATATGGGGAGCGGTGGGAGGAATAACAATAATACTTAATATAATAACAAGGATTCTTAGTGGGGAGGGTGTGGGAGGGCTAGGATAAAGGAGAGATGATATCAAAGAGTGTGAGAGGAAAGAAAATGATGGTGGCAATGTTCCCTCCACCGGTCTTGGAGCTTATTATTTACAATCCTTGGATCACACAGGCTGGTGAGCTTCTTCCCTATGGATTTAGTTGTCATCTAATTTATATGGCAGCTTGTTTTAAGACCAAGAGGCTTTTCTTTTACAAACAGTTCCTTCTGTCCAAAATGCATTTCCTTCTTGGCCTGGCCCTCAGGGACATGTAGACAAGAATCAGGCTGCCCTGGTTTTTGGAGAAAAGCAGAGCTGCAGTAATGTAGGAACTACTGACATCATAATCTGATAGACACAGTGAAAGTCCTGTGTGACCTTGGACAAGAACCAGAGGCTCACAGAGCCTAATTTCCCCATCACTTAAGCAGGGATAAGTTAGAAAGTGAACCTTCAACACAGAGCAGATCTGGGTGTGAAATAATTCATGTGAATTTTTTAACTAAAATTGTAATTCATAGCACATAGCTAAGTTCTGGATACCCACCTTGAGTGGTACAAAAGATTGAAGCACTCATTCAGTGGAGTTGGCATTTCGAGGGTACCCAGAAGGACCTTGGAAAAAAGGTGGGCAGTCTGCTTACAAAATTTGGTCATTAATAATCCTATGGAGCACAATTCTCCTTTGCCACATAAGGGTTTACCATTCTCTATAGTGGGAATGGCTTGTATGGCAACTGGTGAACTGCGCATTGGTTGACACTGTTGTTGTGACCACTCTTCTCCCTGCTCACTCTTCTCCTGCTCACATGCTGGGGAAAACCCCTGAAGTCTACTGAGTCTGTGTAGATTTTCTAAGGCTGAACATCTTTATTTGAGCAGATACCCTCCTCTTCTCGCTCCCCAAAGACCATCTGGGGGGGTTTGAACAGCCAGCCTTGTGGCCAGCAGTCCAATGTTTACCCAACAGTGCTTCCAGGGCTCTGAAGCTGAGGTGGCTGCTCCTTACATAAGATTCCACTGAAACGCTAAGGGTGAGCAGCAGAGAAGCAAGGGGAATAAAGCATGAAATCCCCGGGGAATATCCAAAATAGACTTTGGGGCCAGGGCATGGCACTCCATCAGACTGGCCTGGAAAATACTTCTAAAGGCAAACGAACAGACTAATAGACTTTTCTATTTTTGTTGGGTTTTGTCAGAGTAACCAGCTTCTAACATGTCGTCATGGGTCTGCTGGGTACAACTGTACAGCGATAGATAATAGATTAAAGTCATAGAAAATATGAGAAATAGAAATAATGGAGTCTACCTCAGCCTCACTTGGAGGTCTACATGGAGAGAGAGAATGGAGGGGGGAGGAGAGGACATGGGGAGAGGGAACAGGGAGGAGAGGGAGAGGAGTTGGGGGAGGAGAGGTGAGAGCTCCTTCATTCTGACCAACCCTTACATATCTTTTGGGGGCATGCAAGGCCCCTAATTACAGGTAAGGACACATGTCACAGGAAAGGGTTGTGCTTATTACAGGTGCTCTTGTTGTTACAGGGAGATATCAGAGTTCCCATGTGACAAGGAGGGCAGATTCCCAATTCACAATGGTGGCCTAACTTTGGTTGCCCTTGGGCTGGACACTTGATTTAGCCAAAGCTTTCAGGGGAAGTGACCCATTGTCCTAACAGCAGGGAGGCAGCCCGGTCTGTGGTGGGAGAGACAATGACCTTTGTATATCTGGAGCCTTTAGGAAGAATAACTAAGCTTCTGACCTCCCATCAAATGCCGGCAAATAGTTACTAATATTTGCTTAATATTTTGGTGGAGATATAATTGTGGAGAAGTCTTATATTTCCCTGACAAGGTTTTTGTTGTTGGTTTGCTTATTTTTGTTGTTTGGATTTGCTTTATCTTGTTTTTGTGCCTATTATTGTCTCTGCATGTCTATTTACATAAGATGGGTGGGATAAGCAATCCAGAGGTGAAAACAACCAGACTAACTGGAGAGGAGGGAGGTGGGGAAAGGAAGTGGATATTAACAAACCCAAGGACAAGGGAATAGCAAGTGATCTAAAATCATTGGTTAGGAAGGTATAGGAGACCTGCTAGGGCTTGATCAAGGGCAATGTAACCAAGAGAAATTACTGAAACCAGAACGAAGGCTGAATATGACAGTGGGAAAAAGGAAAGTAAAAAGAAATAGAGCAAAGAACTAAGAGGAAAATGTATTTATGTATGTACGTGCCTATACTTAGAAGTCTGAAGGTCTAAATATAGACATGAACATATCTAAATATATTTATATATAAGGATAGGGAAATAGATTATGTACATATAGTTATATGTTAAATATTAAGGTAGCTGACGGGCAATGGACCTCTACTCAAGTACTCCATCAGGTCAAGAACACTTTGTTCTAATAACCTGGCATTCCATGATACCCACCTTCCTGACATGATCACTGAAGAGAAAGTAGGTGCATAAGCAAATGTGGTGAAGAAAGTTGATGGTGCCTGGCTACCAAAAGATATGGCACCTGGGGCCTTAAAGGCTGAAAATTAAACAAGTCACCATCTAGCTGAGATGCAACAAAGTCCACATGGAAGAAGCACACCAATCTGTATGATCATGAGGTGTCAATGGAATCAGGTATCAGGCATCAAAGAACAAAAAAATCATATCAATGTGAATGAAGGGGATTGTGGAGTGGAGACTCAAAGTCCATCTGTGGACAATTGGACATCCTCTTCTAGGGTCACAAGGAAGAGACAAGCCATTCAGGGTTCAGTATACCACCAATGAAACATACAACTTTCTTCTAGTTCTTTAATGCTCCTCCCCCCACCATGATGACCCCAATTCTACCTTACAAATTGGGCTAGACCAGAGCATGTACACAGGTACAGATAATAGCTGAAAACAGAGGGAATCAGGAAAGATAGCCCCCCTTCCCCAGGACCAATCATGAGAGTAACAATACCAGGAGGGTATGGGGAATGTGGGGGGCAGAAAGAGGGAATTGATCACAAGACACAATGATCTACATATAACCCCTCCAAGCAGGAGTGACAACAGAAAAATGAGTGAAGGTAGACATTGGTCAGTAATATAATAATAATTTTAAATTTGTCTAGGGTTCATTGAGGGGGGGGGCGGGATGGAGGGGAAACTGAGGAGCCAATACAAAGGGCTCATGTAGAAAGAAAATGTTTTGAAAATAATGATGGCAACAAATGTGCTCAATACAATGAATGTGTGTATAGTGTGTGATAAGGACTGTAAAAGCCCACAATAAAATGTTTTTTTTTTTTAAAAAGTCTTGCAATAATCGGTCTAATTTTAAAAAGAGCCCACTGCATCCTATGCTGTCTGGGCTAGCAAAGATGGCTTGGACTGCCAGTTGTCAGTTTACTTCTATTTCTCGTCATTGACACGATTAATCAGGAATTTAAAATCTAAATCCTTTATTTCAAATGATGGACAGAGAGCCTAACATACTAAAACAGTATCAAGGCAAACAAAAACCCAAATATAGCACCTCAAAACCCCTGCCATGGAGTTGCTTCTGACTCAGCATTAAATAAACGAAGAAACAAGTGAACATTTTATGTCATTATTTTATCCTTAAAATGTGTATCATAATCTTTATTGAGTTAAACAAATACACTAGGAAGCAATCTTTTATACCTGGGGAGAAATGGCTTTTCTAAGGCCAAAAGCAAATTAATGATTGAGTTGTGGCTTTGCTGTGTGTGGATGCTTTGTCCAGAGCCCATACACTAGAGGCTGAGGAAAAGCTAGATCAAGAAAAGCATGTATTTTGAAAGCAGCCGATCTGATTCAAAAATCAACCTCTTCTGCTGACCCCCTATGATCTGGTCAACTCTCAAATCCTCCAAAACATCCATTTCCTAGTTTTTCACTGAGAGTATTGATAACCACCGTGCCTATTACACAGGGCAGTTTAGTGCCAAGTTGGTCCTGATGATTAAAGCCATGGTTACTATTATGAGGGGGATGCAGTCGGAGTCTCTCATTGCCACACAGAGGCAAGAGTTCTATTGCACGAATGCATCATGCCCCCGAAAGAACACATCTAACCATATTAGAAGAAGTCTGCAAAGAGGGAGTGTGCCCTGTCCCCCAAACCTCCATTACAAGGTGCAACTCAGTGGAGAGAGAACTGGATGTCATTCTCCCAGCAGCCATCAATCGTCTGCGGCTGAGCTCACTAGCACTGCAGCAGTCTGTGCTGCAGCTTCTCCCTGCCCCACTATTCTAATTTATGCCAGCCACGGACCAAGGCTCTGCAGAACATCTCAGGTCTAGGACTTATTTCTCTTATTTTAACTCGGAGAAGGGTGGAGAGCCTGGGCCCTATTTGTCAAGGACATAGAGGAAGGAGACAACCCACACTCACCAAGAAAGCGGGTGAAACACACACTTGCTTTCATCCTGCAGCCAGAGTTTCAAAAGAGATGTCTATCTGTCCTGTAAGGGATGCTGAGAATCGGAGTCACCAGGGTTCTGCAGTAAACTTTCATTTTTAACAAGAAGATCATCGTTTTTTTTTTTTTTTTTTGCTCATCGGTTCACTGTTTGCTGCTAAGGGGCAGGCGTGGACAGGCATGCAGAAGTGAAGTCAGTAAACAGAGGAACTCCTAAGTCGCGGTCTATCTGAAAGGAAAACGGGACATGTAAGCACATTGTCCTCAGGCAGGATGGAAGGCTCTGGGAGAGGAGAGAGGGCAGTTCAGAGGAGACAGAGATGTTGGAGGCATCCGTGAAGGAAGGGGAAAGGACAGGCCAGGTAGAAGAATGATGGCTCAGAACAGACAAGGCCAGGAGCACACTTCCTGTTTGCAGGAAGCCTAGGCGGGTTTGGGGTAGGTCATGGGAGGAATTGCAGCACCAACAACCAAGAGTCAAGGACACTCTTTTAGAGCAAGGGCTGTGGCACTGCTCAAGGTTGTTGAGAGAGCGCCCTGGCAGCAGTGAATGGGCTGGCCGGGGCTGTGGGAGGAATCTGAAACAGAGCCATTTGGGAGAGTGATCTGCTTCCAGACCCAGAGGCTTGGGGATACCAGCTCTTCCATGTCGGTGGTTTTCCCTTAGTTGTGGAGCAAAGATCACCGCTTCTTTCATGGGTCCTGCTGGACCACTCTGAATTCCAGTTGCTGATGTTAACATTGAAATCCAAAACAAAGAGATGTATTAGAGCTGAAACAAAAAGATGAGCCCTGGTGGCGCTGTGGGGTTAGCTTTGCACTGTGAACCACAAGGTGGGCAGTTCGAACCCTCCGTCTGTCCCACAGGAGAAAAATGAGGTTGTCTGCTTTAGTGAAGACTTACTGCTTCAGAAATCCTATCAAGCGGCTGTGAGTTGAGTTCCAACTCAAATTGCTCAGTAGCAGTAGTCTGAGTGGGTAAGGACAAGTCCCAGCATGACTAAGCCACAACCTCTCTGCCTCTGAGTAATTGAAGCATACAGGAATTAACATAAATGGAAGTAAGTAAGAATTTCTTTAAAATACCCCCTATTGGACATCCCCTCATAGAAGGGTCACAAAGGTCACAAAGATTCTTCTGGGTCCTTGAGGCTTCCTCACCCCACACTATCATGAGCCCATCTTGCCTTTTACCTTGGGCTAGACCATAGTAAGATCTCTCAACACATGGAATCCAGGAACAGGAATAGGAGTAGTGATACCAGAAGGGGAGGGGGAAGGTGGGGAAAGGAAGGAAGGGAGTGGGAGACAATCTCAATGATGGACCCATAATCACACCCCCTCCAGGGGGACGGGCAACAGAAACCATGGGAGACAGTGGTTGGTATAAGATATGAAAATGATGATAATTTATCAAGGGGTCATGAGGCAGGGGGAGGGAAAAAAGAGGAGCTGATACCAAGGGCTCAAAAGCAAGTAAATGTTTGGAAAATAATAACGGCAACCTCTGTACAACCATGCTTGATACAATTGATGGATGGATTGGTGTAAGAGTTGTAAAAGCCCCCAATAAAACGATTTTTTAAATAAATAAACGAAATGCCCCCTATTTCTTTCTTGGAGTATGTCCTACACAAAGCACCTATGTTACAGGTTGGGGGCTTTGCTAAGCAACAATCTCTTAAGCAGCCCTGTTTGTCAATGGATTTCCCATTCTCATTTTGATGAGGTCAAGTTGAGCACCTCAAGAAAAAGCAGCTAGCGCCTAGCATTGGTGACGGGGTGCTGGAGACCAGACAGACTCCACAGCCTGCCAGGAGCGGAATTCAGCAGCACCCGGGGAAGATTCCCTGGGCTCTCTCAGTCTCAGACCTGTCCACAGAAACCAGCTCAAGGAGGTGGTTTCTTCAGGTAAACCAGCTGGAAGATGTCAAGGTAAAGGCTGAGGTTTGCAGGTATGTGTTGTAAGGCAAGCCGAGCTGCTGTAGTATTCTGCAAGCCTGGACTGGGGTCGTGACAATGTTTTATGTCTTTCATTAGTGCACTGGTGGCTTAGTGGTTAAGGGTTGGGCAGCTCATCTTGTATTTTCAGGACAAGGACGCTATATCGCTGACATTTATAGTCCTGTTATTGCTGCAGTACAGCAGTTTGACCACTAGAGGATGGCCTTGTCTTTTTGGTAACTGAAAAGTGGTGCTTTGGTTTTCAGAACTCAACAGCAGAGGTGCTTTTTAAGGTACAAAAAGGTCTTTTGTGCCTCCTGGCCCACCAAGCCTTGAGGTTGATATCCCTGTTCAGAGCCGCTAATGCACAGAAAGGACCATAGGCTGGCCCCACTAGGAGATACGACATCCCTCCAAGGACAACCCTGGAGACACAGTGTAAGAATTTGGCCTGATTTACTCCACCACACCAAGGCATTAAAAAAAAAAGTCTTTAAAAGTCGCAATTAATCCCTTGATCTAAAACACACCACCAGAACAAACTCAGTACCATCTCATTGCTTTCCACTCATTGCAACCACCTGTGTCCCTGTGCAGAATTGCTCTGTGTGATTTTCAGAGTTGGAATTTTTACACTGAGCCCTTTTTCCACTGTGTCCATGGTGGATTTGACCCACAACCTTTCAGTGAGCAGATTGGGGGTTAAAGGATTAGCTGGGTGCCAGGGACTGCAAATATTACCAGGTAAACCCGCTGCCATCAAGTAGATTCTGAGGGAGCGTGACCCTACATAGGGTTATAGAAACCACAGATGTTTATGGGAGGAGGCGGCTTCTTCTTTCTCCAGCAGAGAAGTGGGTGGGCTTGCCATGTTGACTTTGCAGTTAGGTGCCCATGCCTCATCCATCAGTCCACCAGGTCTGCGTATGTTCATGACAGACAGCTTATTGCAATCATAGATGACGTTGAAAAATTAATCGAGCTGCTTCAAATCAAGGCTTTTCTGTTCTGTGTTTCCTGAAACTGTCCTCAGATCTTCCTGCAGATTCCTATTCCTAAGTTGCCGAAGTATTCACGAGATACTTTGATTTAAATGGAATCTTGGTTTCTGATAACAATAGTCTATCGAGTCTCACAGGGTTTTTTTTTTTTTGTTGTTGTTGTTCAGAGGATCGGGTCTTCTGATTTCTCAGTCTGGGGTTTGCAATGAGTTAATTGGTACTTAAATAGTGATTGTCGTTGTTCTCACTCCATCAATTTAATTCAACTTTTAGCTGCTTTCTTTTAGCCATCAACTTGAAAGAAAACAGAGTCCACTGTCAAACGGGCCAGACCCGTGGTCCTCGGTTGGCCTACATGTTTCCCCGTCAGCAAGCCTGAGCAGGAGGCTCTAGTAAGCATCAAGAGTGCTTAATAATCTCAGGGAAATCCCAGCACTTAGATGTAGGGGAAGCAAGTATAAATTCATTGCAGATCTCAGTACTTTTTAGAAAATGATAAGCGAGTTGATAGCTTGTGCTCACCTTTTATGCAAAAATAAAATGAAGGGTTGTAAAGAAACCCGCAGGGGCAGTTCTACGCTCTTCTATGGCATCGCTCTGAGTCAGAGTCCACTTGATGGGAGTGAGGGGGATTCTCGAATCAGTGTATAGAGAAAAAGATTAAAATCCAGAACGTGATCTGTCCCAAAGTCTTCCAGTAAGTAACTTGTGGAAGCCAAGTGTGAATACCAGGAGTGTGACTTGGATTCTGGGATCCTCTCGCCCAGGCCACAACTAAGCACGGGGATTTGTGATTGAGAGCGGGATGTCGCCGCAACCCAGATGAAGCCCTTGGAGCTGCCTGCGGGGAGAAGGGGGAGACCACGGTGGTGCTCAGTCCGGGGCTCTACACAGTGACCGCCTTTAGACTCCAGGAGACCCAACGCCGGCAACTCTTAACCACCAAATAGTAGGAAAAAATAATGTCTAAAGTTTTTTTTTTTTAAAATGGCCTCCCATTTAAGAAAAGGTTTTAATTGCCATTTTCTTTTTTCTTTTTTGTTTTTTGGACACCACTGCCTCTGGTGGTCGGGGGCGCTACCCAGTGCCGCTTCTGAGAGCCGCCGCTGGATTTGAACCGCCAAGCCCGCGGGCTGCAGTCCCGCACTCAACCACTTACGCCACCGGTGTTCAGCCTTAATTGTCATTTTCTTGAGAGGAAAGGGATGATAGAAACGTCGTCAATTCAAATAACAGCAGGGATGAAGAAAAGCAAGAAGCACTAACACAGGGTGGCCAGAAAGGCTAAAGCAACATGGTAGGAAACAATACAAACACATGCCTAATGGCAATAAATGTGGGGAGACTTAACTTGCCAATAAAAATACCAGTGATTTTCAAACTGGATAAAAAGAACAAAATCCAAGCCTATGATCTTTGCAAGTGGTTACTACAGCATGCAGCTTATAAGCACATTATGAAAGCAATATACACCATTTACCAGAAAGTCAGATACCCTATGTGATGCAAATGGTTATGTGCAGAAGGACTAGCTGATAGGCTGCTGGTTCGTTCTCACCATCGGGGTCTCAGAAAACCACGGGCCTGGTGGTCTCCTTCTGAGAGGTCACAACGTTGACAAGCAGAGGGAGCAGTTTTATGATGCACCCATGGGGTTTCACGTGTCAGAATCAATTCAACAGGAGCTAAGAACAACAACAATGAGTAAAATCCCCAACGCTAGTGGATTATCCTTGACAAGATGAATTGACGCAGTGACTGCAACGACGGGCTCAAATATAAGGACCAGTTTGAAGATGGTGTAGGCTCAGGGGGCGTTCCCATCTGTCATACATATTAGGGTCATTATGAATCGGCATGAGCCTGGAAGCTACTTACACCACCACCACCATGTACATTGTATCTCTCTCTTAGCAATGGAGGCTATTGGGTGCTTCAACCAGTCAATTAAACACTGAGACCACTCACTCATCTATACCAAGAAATTTGAAGTCAGGTGCTTGGCCAACTGACTGGAAGAGAACCTTACCAGTACCCATTCCAAAGAAAGGTGACCCAACAGAAGACACAACTTGCAGAACAAATATCATTAACAGCACAGGCAAGTGACATCTTGCTGACGACCATAAGACAACAGCTGCAGCAATCCACTCACAAGGAAATGCCAGAGCTTCAGGGCAGAAGAAGACGTGAAACAAAGGATATCGCCGCTCATGTCAGATGGATCTTGGCTGAGCAGTGGTTGTTAGTGACAAATATTGAAAGTACCATAGACCACCAAGAGAACAAACAGATCTCTCTTGGAAGAAGTATGACCAGGATACTCTTTAAAGATGAAAATGCCAGGACTTGTCTCACGTGCTTTCCTCCAGGAAAGGGACCATTCCCTGGAGGACATGTACTTGAGAGAGTGGAGGGGCAGCGAAGACGAGGACGGCGGGATGACATGGATGGGCACAGTGGCGGCAGGAATGGGCTCAGACATTAGAACGATTGTGAGGTGGTGCTGAGGCGGGTGCTGTTGAAACGGACTCACTGAGAGCCCTGAGAGCAAGAATAACACGTCTTTCTTGCCTAATGAACATATGCAGAATACTAAACTCAGCTAACAAAGAACACATGTTCTTTTCAAAGACCTCTGTTAGTTACAAAAGTTGGTTAACTAAATACCAAGCAGACAGCTATTCTTTTTTCCCCCAACGATTTTCTTAAATCAGCATCTCAAACATACATTACATATCATACAATTCAATAGTTCAAGCACATCAAGAAGAATTTCATCCATCAATAAAAGAAGAGTTTAACCACATTCAGTTTTACAACATTTTCTTCATTCTTGTGTTCATTGTTATTAGCGCCCCCTCCCTTCCAAGCTCCCCTGCCATAGCTCCAAGGAAACATTGCTCCAGTGTCTGTCTGTACAGATTTACCTATCTTGGATTTCATAGGCAGATAATCATTTTTAAGATATCAAAACCTAGCAATAATGATGAAGTAAATAATTTTCTTAACTATATAGGGAAGTATTATCCTTACTATAATATATATTGAATATTAACCATATTTACAGCAAATATAGCTGACGTTGAAATGATAAGAGCAGTTTCTTTAGTCAGAAAAACCAGAAAGGGGCTTGCTATGGCCTTTCTGTTCAATTATGAGGAAGGTGAGATAAAAGAATTATATGGCTAAAAATATTTCTAGGGAGCAAGGTCTATTTATTAGCAGTTGAAATAAAACAGATTAAAACCTCAATTAAATAGAAAGTAGCAACTATTAAAAACTAGAACAAATGAAAATGGATCACAAGGGAGAACAAGTAACAGGGTGCTGACTTTAAGCCTGGTTCCGGCTTCACCAATCCACTTTCCAAATCATTCTGCATGATAGCACGATTATTCACATTCCTGGTCAAAAGCAATTATTAAACAATTACCTAAAAACATTTTACAGATCACTTTCTCTATGAAACCCCATGTGAGTCAGAAACTAAGGATGAAGCATCAAATGAAACACTGCATGCTTAGAAAATTAAAGGTCTATGTCTAAATAATCTTTTGGTTAAAAAATATGAATCCTAATGGCACTTAACGTGTATTGAACTGGGAAATGATGAAAATTTCAAAAAAGTATTTTGAATAATACAGCCTCAAAGGTAGTTAAAAGCAAATTGATATCCATAATTTATTATGTTAGAAAAGATAACATATAATACGTTATTCAGCTAAGCATTTAAGCTGAGGTTTGGAAAATACTCTTTTCTCAGAAAAGAGAAAACAAAACCACAGAGCTTCATTAAGGAAGATATCTAAGGAAGAAAGAGAACTTGAGAGAATGATAAGACAAAGTGAAAATTCTATTCATTCAGAACTTTAAGATTACAAATAAATCTTTGCTGCAGAAAACACAAATGAACATTGTGAGTATCGAAAAGGGAAATACACCTCAAACACAGACATGCAAAAACAACACAGGGAGATACGAAGAGCAATTTTATGTTGATAACATTTAAAACGTACAATGTGTACTTTTTGGTAGGAATGTAAAATCCCAATATTTATCAAGGAAGAAATAAAGAACCTGAATAATTCTGTAACCATAAAGATACTGATTTGATTATCAATACAAAATTGCACAAAATGGAGCACCAGGTAGACATGACTTTGTGGGTTGGCAAGTTCAAGTAAGCATGAAGGGTCAGCCGCAATGCTATACACATCTTTCCCCATAAATGGAGGTAACATTCTACTTAATTTCATTTACGGGGCTAATAAAACTCTGATTCTAAGATCAGGTGGGGATGTGTATATATAGAATATATATGCAAAAATGCAAACTTGGATAAACTGAAGCCAAGAGTGAGTGGATAGGTGTCTGTCTCTGCTGCTCGTCAGTCTGCCTCCCTTCCTTCCTCCTCTCTCTATTTAGTCATAGGAATTTAAAGTTTACTTAACATTAAGAAACTTATTAATGCAATTCATTATATGGAAAGAAAAAGAAAAGGAATTTTTATATATGAAAGAAAATTTTTTCAGAAAATTCAGTCACGATAAAAAAATCCCAGAAAACTGAAAATAAAATATAAATTTCTTAGCCCTATGTGGAAATATTATCGGTATTGTAATTTGCTGTAAATATTACCCATATTTGCAGCAAATCTGTCTAATGTTGAAACAAGTGGAGCATAGTCTCCATTCTGGAATACAATAGAGACTATTTCTATCCAACTGTGAATAAAGTGAGGAAAAAGAACGATAGGGTCTAGTGTATTTAAAGGAAGCAATATGCTCGCATATATTTGTAACTGATATATCTATATATGTAAGTATATACTCATGTGATTATCAGTATACATGCTTTTATCTATAATTTACTTGTATTGTAACATTGAGTATGTGCATACATTCATATGCTTTTTCTCTGCCGGTTCTGCTTTATTCTATGTGATTATTTTGGGTGGCAATTGTTGGCAATGTCTTTTTGGTTTTTTTAAAACAGTTTTATGGACACTTCATCTACTTGTTCAACATATTAAGTTGTGAAATCATCAATTCTAGGACATTTTCTTTTTCCTTGTGCTCATTGTTATACACGAAAATTTAAAAAATCATGGCAAAAATATACACAATGAAACAGTCTCCAATTCAACAATTGCTACATTTTAAGTCAATGCCACTGATTGGAGTTGCAAAATCTTCACCACAATCATGAATTCATGTGATTTAAATCATGGTCAGAAATGATTGCCTCTGGATTTGGTCTGCTACTTGCTTCTGTGCACGGGAGAAGGGAAAGTTGTGTAGCGGTCTTTGTACTTCCACTTTGTAAAGATCTTACCAATAGGCCAATGCTGAAATTGAACGGTCGAGTATGAGACCTCAGGTGTTAATTCTAATGTCCTTTACACTTTCCGGCAAACTATAATTTAAAAAGGGGGGAGGGGGCTAACTGGTTATGCCTGCCTGGAAGAGTTTAAAGAAACAGTTTTTAATTCATTTAAAAAAGGTACATTTTTCTTCTACAATCTTGAAAGAAAGCAGGAACTTCTGGGTGGAATTTTATTGGTTAGGAGCTGAATGCATTAACCATCAGAACCACCTAACGCAGTGGTTCTCAACCGTCCTCATGCCGTGACCCTTTCCCACACGTCCTGATGTTCTGGTGACCCTCAACCATAACATTATTTTCATTGCTACTTCACAGCTGTCATTTTGCTACTGTTATGAATTGTCATGTAAATATCTGGTGCGCAGGATGTATTTTCATTGTTACAAATTGAAGATAATGACAGCATCACGATACATCACAAAAACAATATGTAACTATATGTTATGGACTGTTTATTTTTAATGACAAATAAATGAAATTTTGTCTTGAAGCATGGGGTAGCATGGGTACATTGGGTTAGGCTGGACTACTAGCCACAAAGGGAGCAGTTCAAATCCTCTAGCCCCCAGTAAGAGAGAGATGCTGGATGTACCATCCTGGAAACCCTGGACACAGGCACTAGGAGTTGAAATTTACTAGATGGAAATGGGTTCGGATTGATAAATATGTACATATTATAAAGTTTCATTTGAATTATCATTGTCGTTATCACAAATACTCACTGCCAACTTATTAACAACCTTTAGGACAGGGTAGAGTTGTCCCCTGGCGGTTTCTGAAACTTTAACTCTTTTTTTCAAGGGAATAAAAAGCCTCATCTTTCTCCTGCAGAGAAACTGATGGTTTTGAACGACTGACTTTGTGATTACCAGTCCAGTGTGTAACCTCTACATCACCATTTAATTTTCTTTATCAAAATATGGTAATCCAATGAATGATAATAATTATCCAAGTAAAACCAAGCATTTATGTGCAAGGCAGTTCTTAATGACTTTCTTTTTGAATGAATGATTACTGATTGCTTGAACAGAAAGCAATTCTGTATCTCCTTTTGTAAAAATGCAAACATATGCATGTCTAGACCCCCAGGACCCAACCCCACTGTCCTCACATAGATTTTGACGATTTCATAGTGCATATGTGTAGGGTTTCCAAGACTAAATATGTTAATGCAAAACCCAAATACCTTGTCTATTTATTTTCATAACTCTGATCTCCAAAAATATTTGTCCTTTTGTGATTGACTAAACTTTTATGGAAATAGATACTCTCCTCTTTTTCCCTAGGAGTGGTGTGTGGGTTTGAATTGCTGAGTTCAATGCTCACCAGGGAGCTTGCTGAGAAATCTTGTTTGCCTAAATAACTACATAGGAATATTATTCTTTGTTATTATAACAATGCCACCCTAGTCTTGAAATCTTTCCACATTTCAAGCCAAAAAACTAATAGTGATTGATAATAAAAAATTCTGAATGATCTATTAGCTAATTATTCGATTAAGTACTCCCTTAATTTTGTTAAAAGCATAGAATTGGAGAACACCCAGCTTGCATAAAAATTTATTCTTAGATGATTAAAGTAATGTACTTATTTGGTTTCTGGGGAGTCTAACAAAAAGGGTTTCACCAAGTTTTATCAAATGACTATTAATTATACCTGTTTATTTTTCACTTAGAGGTAACTTATTGAGTCCACCTTATTTAGAAAGGATTGGGAAAACAGGACTACTTTTAAGTTCAACACATCTTTATCAATAGAACTATTAAAGTTAAATTATTTTTGATCCTCATATGATTTCATGACGTCTCTGTGCAAATTGTGTTGCTAAAGATCAACTTCCTTCAGTTTATGGTGGAGGTGAGAAGTTGATGAACTAGCTAGCACAGCCATTTTAGAAAAGTCTTTTTCAGGCAACCAGGGGTCTGCAAATAGATTCCCTCAACATTCTCTGTGTCCATGAACTCCCTGGAAGCCTTCAATATCTTCAGGCAGATAACTTGTGGCTCCCTAGGTGAGTAGCAGAGCTTCATCAAAGATCTAGATAGATAGATGCCTCAACCCCTAACTAGGACTTCCCCACAATATTGTGCTATTTCCCAAAACTCTATGGAATCTCAAAATAATCTACCCAACATCACATTCATAAAATACAAGTATAGTGGGTTACTGGCTGGGCTGCTGGCCTCAAGGTGAGTAGTTTGAAACCACCAGTCGATCTGCAGAGAAAAAGGCAAAGCTTCTCCTTCTATAAATCTTACAGCCTTAGAAACTCAGAGGGGCAGTTCTCCTGCATCCTACAGGATTATTGTGCGTCAGAATGGCATTGAGGATGGTGAATTTTGTTAGGGGGTCCTTGGGGCTTTGAATTGGTTCCGACTCACAGCGATAACCTTATGTCTAGCAAAGTGAAACACTGCTCAGCTCAGGGCCATCCTCACTCTTGTGCCCTTGTTCGAGGCCACAGTGGTAGCCCCTGCATCCATCTATCTACTTGATCACGGGAAGGAGCTCCAAAGAATTAGGCACTTGGCATAAGGACCAGCTTCTGCTGGAGATGCAGGCTGAACTCTAATGTGTTTTTCAGCTTATTCTGTGCTGTCGACAAGCAGTACACTTCAGGAAGCCTTCAGGTCTCTCCTTCCGTCCTCTCCAGTTCTCTCAGAGCACACAATCTCCTTAGAATAAGCTGACACATGATTCAGAAAGCAACACTGAAGTGTTCTTGCCATTGTGTTGTGTCTATTAAAGCAACATTTCTTAACTGTGGGTTGCCTAACTGAATGTGGGAAATATAGATACATGCCATAGGAAAGGGTTTCTGAATGCTTAGCCACCAACAATTATTCAAATCAGACGTGTAATGAATCCAGGATGTTCCCAGCAGTACTTGTCTGTATTGGGGAAAAGGGTCTCCAGGAAGAAAAAGTATAAGAAGCTGAGTTAAAGCATGATTTTGTCAATGTCAATCAGTATTTTCTAGTTCGTTTCTGGATTCACTGTATTTATGCTCCGTGACCTTTGCTGCAGTGCTTTGGTGAAATCTTAAAAGGAATTGCCGGATCTGACATCATCCTGTTTTTCAACTAATTATTTCTTTTGTTTGTTTTTTGGTGGGCATCATTGCCTCTGGTGGTTGTTGGCGCTACCCAGTGCTGCTCCTGAGAGCCGCCACTGGAGTTGAACTGCCAAGCTGGCGGGCCGCAGTCTCGCACTCAACCACTTACGCCACTGGGGCTCAGCTCTTAATTCTTTTTTCTAAACTGGAGCTCCACCTTGCTCTATGACAAGGTTCTTCTCTTTCTCAGTGACCTCCTGTTGGCGTGATGTCCCTCTCCAGGTAGCACTCCTGACAATGTGTCTGAAGTATTTGAGATGAGATCTTGCCATACTTACTTCTTAGGAGCATTCTGGATGCATTTCTTCCCCATTCAGATTTGTTAAATTTTCTGGAAATTCATGGTAGATGAGAGGTACCAGGCCCTTCAAAAGCAGCTCCCCACCTCAAGCTAGGAATTAAATTTTTTTTTTTTTTACAAAACAATCTTATCACCTTCAAAGTACTCAGTTAAATTTAATACATTTGTCAAATTTGCGATTCAATTCTTGGAAACATTTTTCAAGCTCATCCGTTTGGATGGCTGACAGCACCTCCCTCCTTTTTCCTTCACCTCTTCTTGCTGATCTTTCATGTCTCTCTGCATTCTCTGAAACAAAAAGAAGTTCCACAGAGTGTGGTCATGTGAGGAAATGTTTTTGGCCCCAAACTGGTGCACTGAGATGGCTGCATGAGCAGATGTATTGTTGTGGTGGCAAAACCAGTGCCCCATCTGCCACGAATAAAGACTTTTTTGTTCATACACAGTTATGCAATCTTCTTTTCAGACCCGCTAAGTAGAAAGCTTGCTGAACAGTCTGAAAGGGTGGCCTGAACTCTAAATGCACTACACAGTGGAATTTTCATCCCTTTGGGAAGTTGACGAATGTCCAGAACGAGGTTTGTCCTCAATCAACATTTCACCTTTTTTTTGAAATGAGAAAACCACTCATACAGTTGAGTTTTCCCTCATATGAGCTGTCCTTATATGTTGTGTTCAACATCACAACAGTTTCTGTGGCATTTTTCCAAGCAGGAACCAAAATCTCACAGCTGCATTCTGGTCTCTTAAATCTGCTATGGCAAGAAAGAAGGTTTGAGCGAAACTGCTTTTAGGAAAAAATTCTTTGTGACCAGCGAGAACCTTCCCAAGTGATGCCACTGGGTGCAACTAATTCAGAGCAAGTTCCAAGATGTTTGCCTAGGCAGAAAAATTCATACTATGAAAGCTCTGCCAAGCAAAACTTTTCCCCCGTTTTTTTTTGGGGGGAGGGGCAACCCCTGCATATTCAATATTCCTCGCCAACACCATAGTTCAAAGGCATCCATTCCTTTTTGGTCTTCCTTATTCATTTTTGAATGCTCCTTCATTTTGGTCCAGCTTTTGCATGCTTGTGAATGATAATACCAGGGCTTAGGTCTGGCACATATGAGGCCTCAAAGTGACAGATCTTCTGCAGCAGATTTGCCCAGTGCAATATGTCATTTGATTTCCTGACTGTTGCTTCCATGAATGCTGATAGGAAATCCAAGGCAAATGAATTCCTTGCTCAATTTTTTTTTAAATCACAAAGTTGCTTATTAGTTCAGGTATGAGGGTTTTTTTTTAAATGATGAAGTTTAATCTATATTGAAGGCTATAATCTTTGATCTCCATCACCAAGTGCTTCAACTCCTTTTTATTTTCAGGAAGCAAGACAGTGTCATTTTCATACTGAAGGTTGTTAATAAGCCTAAGCATCTCAAACTGCACTCTTCTTCCCATAGTCTAACTTCTTTATTTGCTTAGCATACAGATTGAGTAAGTATAGTGAAAGGACACATCCTTGAAGCACATCATTTTTTATTTTAAACCATGAAGTACCCTCTTGTTCCATTCAAGTGGTTGCATCTTGGCCTCTTCACTGGTTCTTCATGGCGCCATGCAGTATCTGGAATTCCCATTCCAATGACATTGTCCATAATGGGCCATGGTCTACTCAGTCAAGTGCTTTCCCATACAAAAAACACAGGAACATATTTTCCTGATATTCTTTGCTTGTTGCCAACATCCATATGACATCAGCAATTATATCCCTTGTTCCATACCCTCTTCTGAATCTGATATGAGTTTCAGATTGTTCTCTGTTAATTAATTGTCACAAGCATTGTTGAACTATCTTCAGCAAAATAACTGAGTCATTTTCAGCAAAATAGAGTCATTTTCAACTCATGGTAACACTTATGTGTTAAAATTTTGTTTGTATGTGATATTAATTATGCCATTTGATAATTTCCACATTCTCATTGATCACCTTTCTTTGAATGGGCACAGATAGCAATCTCTTCCAGTTGGTTGGGCAGATAGCTGTCTTCCAAATTTCTTGACATAGATAAGTGAATGCTTCTAGTTGCTTCTGATTGCTGAGTCATTTCCTGAACCTTATTTATTTACTTTGCCATTGACATCAGTGTAATGCAGATTTCAATACTCTGACACATACGGGGTCACCAGTAATTGGAAGTAACTTGATTGTAACTGATTACTTTTATTTAAGAAATCGGTTTTATTGGCATATAATGCACATGTCATACAATGATTGTTTAATTTCAGAATAGTCTATAATTTCCATGGAATTGATTTCAAAATATTAGATTTTTGTTTTGAAAGAGATGTTGGTCTGTTTCTGGAGTAAATACTCCCACTCTCCATCCCCCAATAAGAGAGGGCAGGGAGAGAGAGAGAGAGAGAGAGAGAGAGAGAGAGAGAGAGAGAAAGAGAGAGAGAGAGAGAGAGAGAAAGAATATGGGAGTTGGAAGACAAAGAAAAGAAAAGAGAGAAACACAAAGGTTTTTCTTTTAATGATGAGGTTGGATCCCAGGTCAAGCAATGGTAATCAACATCTTGTGCTTTAACATTGAATCCCCAGCCATAGAAGCAGCTGCTTTTTGGTCTTTTCTTTCATAATCAACCCATGAAAAGAAAAATCAGAAAGAAGGAAATGGATTTTATTGTGTGATATGACTGTGAAACCCACTCAACTGATAAAATATTGACAGTTGTTCAGCTGTTTATGACTTAGCTCTATATTCCATGAAAGAGGCGTTTCATGCAAATAAGCAAATACATGTTTTCCAAAGAGTCCAATTAGCAGCTCTTTCTTCTCACAAAAATCTCTTCCCCCCAAATCTACTGACGGTTGCACATATTCTGTCTTGGGTTCATGGTTGAACTGAGAGATCAGCAAGGCTTAGTTTGGGGGATAATATTTAGCCTTTTTCACTCCCCTTTATGTGTGCTGTAAGACCTGAAGCCTCCTTGCTCCCAGCTTAGCCAGTGCTCTTCTGCTGTTGAGAACTTCAGTATCAGAGAATCTCCAGTGGGGAGGGGACTGGAGAAGCAAGCAAGGTCAGTCCACTAGGAGGTCAGGTGGTTCCCTTCTGCAGTGCAGTCCCCTGGCATCTTGAGCTGACCCACCAACTTTGGACATCTCTGATCATTCTCTACAGCTGAGCTTTCTTTCCCTATCACCCCCACTCCTTTGTTCATTTAACAATGCAAGAACATAACTGGGTTCCTTAAGAAATTTTTCCAGATTTCATCTCGGGCACTAATTTGAAAAAAAAAAGTTTTAATTTGGATCACTTTAGAAGTATAAATTAGTATGATGGGCAAAAGCTTTTTTGGCATGAGAAACACACTTTGCAAAATTGAAATCTAAGGCCTGTTCAAAAGCACACCTGTCATTTCAATGCTGATTTGGTAGTGCCGTTTATTACATTTGTAGGATAAAGTGATATTGAAAAGTGCAGAGAATCTCTTTCAGTGTTTTTCCCCCTCTTCCTTCCCTAGATAACATAATGATAAAAGAAATTGCTAGTTGGCAATAAGTCATCAAACGGCATCTGGAGGGAGATGCTCTAAGGCAATTTGGTTCTTATAAATTATTTCAGGGATGACTATTTTTAGAGCTTGCTAATAAAGCAGAACATTTGACTTACTCCATTTGTGTCTGTGGTGCTCTGCCTAAATGACCTTTACAAAGATGACTTTACTTATAGGTGATCTGAACATATCAGACTCAGATTATTGTAACATATTCTTGCAGCAGTATACAAATTTAAAATTTTTTTTTAAAAAAGGTGTGTGTATGAATGAGAGTGAGAGCTCACTTGCATGGCATCTTTCCCGGATCATCTTTGCCTGCTTAGTCAGAGCATGAAAGCGTTAGGATTCAGACTGTGTGATCCTGACCCAGAGTCTTACTCTCACTGAGCCTCATTTCCCTCATCTAGAAATCATACTTTGTCAGTAGGGTTATGTGAAGGTGAGATGGTTTGACATCTGGGAGCTCCTTAGGCACATTGCTTATTGAACCTTTTGTCTTCTTTGAAGGGAGGGGATTTTATACTCAAATCATCAGAATTTTGAGATAATGAACAGAAATTATTCAAGTAAATCACTTTGCACAATGTCCAACCCCAAATTACTTGTAACGCTCTTGATCGTACACCTTGCACATAGTGATACTGAATAAATGCAAATTCCCCGGTCCTTTATCCTTTTCAAGAAGAGGTTCTGATTTCATTTTCCACCAATCCTTCTCAGAGCTGGTTACCTTATTGTGCATTATGCAGATAAGATTTCACGTCTCATTTCACTTCTATATGCTCTTTGACCTTTCCCCTGTTGGGAAGCACATACTCAGAATAAGAGCTGAGATGATACCTGCATTCATGCTTATCAATGTATGGGATTGGTCAAAGTAAGTTCAGGCGACAGGAAACACCATGGTATCAAGCTTTGAGGCTTCCCTGATTTACAACTTCCCGAACATCGCAAGATGAGAACATCTCTCATTATGCTAAAGAAATCCTGACCCAGTCATTCAATACTCAATTGCGCATAAATTTGGAAGGGACTAAAGCTATTTCAACATGTTTGAACCACGGGACTAAAGTATTTATATTTAAGATTAAACTGAAGATTTAAAGAGGACAAATGAAAGCTGTATTTTAGGTGTATTAAAAACATCAGCATATAAATGATCTTAGTCTTCAAAGTGTCCCCCTGCATCCACATTCAGTCTGAGTCACAATGTAAAACTGTAAACAATTCTAATGCAATATTAGTTTCTCTAATGTGGTGTGTTTATATCTTTAAAATGAAGACAAGGCCATTCATTTCAGACAGCTTCTGAGAGGATTAAGTATGATACCTGTACAAAGTATCTGGCATAGTGACCAGCTACAGAAATGTTGATTTGAGTTCAGAGTGACCTTAGCATTTTCTAAAATCACAGCAATGATTGCTGGGCCATTTCCCTATTCCTAGTGACATCTCTTAAGATGTTGCTTTTTACTATCTTACTTTTACACAGCCACACGGAATGGTATGTGCATAGATTTTGTCTGCTAAACTGTTTTTAAAAGCGACACTCCTGATATATACAAATCCCATTTCATCCTTGGGGTTTTGACAAATGACACATCTGCATAACTCCAACTTTCCTGGTTTTAGACCACCTCCATTGGCCCCAGAACGTGCTGCTGTGCTTCCCTGTCCTTTCCAAACACACGCCCCACCAAGAAGCCCATGAGGCTTTCCTTCTATCAATAATTAGGCTGCCTGCTCTAAAATATCACATAAATGGAATTAATCAGCAGTGTGCCATTAATCAGCATTGGTGGAATGGCACACTTTCTTCATATATACATATACCAAAATGTGTACATACACGTATACATACTGTCTTGGAGATTCAGCCACACTGTGCTTCCCCCTAGTCAGTTCTTTTCTATTGTGACTGGGCATCTTTTTGTTCCTACGCTCTCTGGAGCCTGGAGCGATGCCCTAACTTCCTGCACTCTCCTAGCACCTGTACAGTACTGTGCACGTAGTAAGTGTTCTGACAACAGTAGGTGAATGAATGAATGAATGATATATATATATATATATATATATATATATATATATATATATATATATAAACTTTCTCATTGACCAACAAACTGGTTAGACACAATCAGCCTTTGCTTCTCTTAATCGAGACAGTCTCTTAAACAGGGAGGGGGCTTCAAAGAGCTTGTGGAAAAACATTATTATCGGTTCATCTCATTTTCCCGTGAACATTTTGAAGCCTCCCCCGATATGTTAAACTTACCAAACACCCGCGATACATATCCTGCTTTCAGAAGCCTGCCTGCTTTAATGAAGGCATCCAGGGATCCGCCCTTGTGCAATTCTGCAGCGTTTGCTGCGTTCCTGCGGCAGCGATGTGCTGGCGAGACCGTGAACTGCTGCCCTGGAGGGCTCCAGCCTGGCTGTGGCAGAGGCAGCCTTGGGGCTTTGTCTCTTGCGGACAAAAATGCTAATTCTCTGTCTTTGCAAACACTACACCTCACGTTGTTCCTTAGATTGATCTAGTCAACCTCCTGAAAGATCAGCAAAGAATTCCAGGTGCCGCAGGGGGAAGTTTTGTGGCTGGGGCAGAAGGAGCAAGTGTTTCTGTGAAGTCGGGGGAGCTGGGTGAGGGTGCTTGCCTCTGATTGAGATCACTGTGACCTGTCTCCAAGGAGCTTCGGATTAGGCCTTTCAGGTCTCCCGCGGACCTCCTGCGCCCCGCTTCTGCTGTGATTAAGGACAAGGTACTGCGGTGCAGCTCTCTGGGGACAGAATACATTACCGCGGCCCTTTCCGTCAACCAAGCATTTAGGGGATTGCACCTTATCGCCATCATTTCTGCTTGGACAGCAGCAAGTTCCTGTCATGTCCAACACTGCGCAGGATCTGAATGTAAATGTGCTTCCCCCTGTCATCTATGCAGACAGCATTCTTCGTGCTGCAATCTAAAACTTACGTTCACTGCGTTTCTTCAGGCTGCGATCTCCCCAAATGAGGCATGTTTCTTTCTTCTTCTTTTTTTTTTATTAAAAATCATTTTATTGGGGGCTCTTACATCGTTTTTCACAATACATAAAAAACTTACTGTGCCAAGCACCTTCACACGTCCGATGCTGTTATCGTTCTCCAATCATCCGCCTTTTCCCTTGAGCCCTTGATATCGGCTTTTTCATCTTTTCCCCTCTTCCCCTGCTCTCCCTTCCCCATCAACCTTTAATACTTTATAAATTATTATTATTCGGTCATGTCTTACACTGCCCGACCTCTCCCCCAACCCACTCCTTTGATGTCCGTCCCTCAAATAGGACCTTAAGAGTATATCCTTGCAGTTGGTTACGTCTCTCTTCTCTCCACCCTTCCAGCAGCTCCAATCTAACCACTGGCCCAAAGGGGCTCATGCATCTTGGTTTCCCATATCTCCAGCTCCCCTCTTTACTAGTGTACCTTCTCCAGTCCATCTGGATTTGTAAGGTAGAGTTGGGACCATGATGGTTGGGGGGAGGAAGGCTTCAGGAACTAGAGGAAACTTGTATGGATCATCGCCGCCCGGCTGCACCTTGACTGGTCTGTCTCCTCCCCGTGGTTCCCCTGTAAAGGGGTGACCAATTACCCACCAGTGGGCCTTGGGCCCCCACCCTGCTCTCCCCCTTCTTTGTGATAGCGTGATTCTTGCTCTTTGATGCCCGATACCTGCTCCCTTCAGTCCCTCTTGATCACACAGGCTGGTGTGCTTCTTCCATGTGGGCTTTGCTGTCTCTGAGCTGAATGGCAACTCATTTATCTTCATGTCTTTGAGACTCCAGACATTCCATCATTCGGTAACTGGGCACCATCGTTTCTTCTACTCTGTTTGCCTCTGTATCCATTTGTCTTCAGCGATGTCAGGAGTCAATTGGTCCACTGATTTTGAGTTTTGTTCTTTGATGCCTGATGCCTTATTGCTTCAGCACCTCATGATCGCACAGGCAAGTGAGCTTCTTTAATGGTAAGTTTTGTTGCTCCTGAGCTAGATGGCTGCTCATTTATGCTCAATCCTTTAAGACCCCAGATGCTGTATCTTTTGATAGCTGGGCACCATCACCTTTCTTCACCACTCTTTCTCATGCTCCCACATGTCCTTGGGGATCTGTTCACACAGTGATATGTGTGTGTGTTTCTTACCCCCCCCCACACCGCTTGATGACTACTGCCTCGATCTTTCACCACTTTGTGGCCATACTGGCTGTTGTACTTCTTCTGTGTGGGTGTGGTCTCTTCTCAGGTAAATGGTGTATTGTTTATCTTCAGGCTTTTAAGACCCTATTTGATAGCTGGGCACCATCAGCTTTCTTCACCACATTTGCTTATGTACCCATTTTACTTCTGTGATTGTGTTGGGCCAGTGAGCCTCGTGAAGTACCAGATTCATAGAACAAAGTGTTCTTGCATTGAGGGAGCACCTGGGTGAGGGTCCATGGTCCACCTGCTACCCTAGTATTTGACCTATAGATATGATCTTAAATGTATTCCCTCCTTATAATAGATAATTGTATCTATGTATGAACATGCCTATGTTTAGATCTCTGCAAGTGCCCTTTGCCTTCTTGCTCTTTCCTCTATTTCCTTCCATCTCCCTCCTATCCCACCATCATGTTCCACCTTCATTGGTGTTTCAGTGTTTCCTCACAGATTCATTGTCCTTGCTTAATCCCGACCAGGCCTCCCAGACCCTCCTTTTCATTGATTGCAGAATACTTGTTGCTCCCTCCACCACGCTCCTGGACATGTGTTTGTCCATGCCCCCTTCTACTCCCCCTCTCCTGCCCCTAGGAATCGTCAGACCTGTCATTCTTTACTCCTGACTCTCTGTCCAGGAGTACTCCCTTCTTGATTTGGTTCTTTTTTTTTGGGGGGGGGAGGTCAGTCTGCAATGCTTCCCCACCATGTGACTCCCGAAGTGTCCTGTGTTACTGTCTGCTTCAGTAGGGAGCCAGTGTGCCCCGTCCTGTTGTTGTTTGGCCAGTCCTTTCGGTGGTGCATTGGATCTCCAGAGGTTGGTGTGGGGACTGGACCATCTCTCTTCCTCTTCCTCCCTTCTTGTCTTTGTCCCTGTGGATGTGGGATGCTGGCTCCTCCCCCAACCTGTTCTCAAGGCATGTTTCTTAATGAAACATGGCATGTGTTCTTTTAAATCTTTCCCCAAGAGGTGGGGATATTCATGTTATTATTCCTCTGGTGAGGATCATATATAATAAGGAAGTAACCTGGTTACAAGAAGTGGAGAAGAAATATAGTTGTGGCTTTCATGAACTACATATTCCTGTGGGCTTTGTTCATAAATGTTTTTTAATTAGCAATTTGTAGAAAGCATGATAAACTCCAATGAAAGGATTATTGAGTGATCAGCATTTTTTCTTTTACTCTTGATCACATTTGTAAAGCTCACTTGTTCAAAGAAAAGGGTCTTGGGGGTGCGTGAAGCACTCGGCTCCTAACCAAGAGATGATGGCTTGCACCGCTGGCTACTTCAGGGGAGTCGAATGTGGAGGTTTGTTTCTGGAAAGAAGACACCCTTCTGGAAAGAGGGCAGCCCTCTGGAGCAGTTGTGCTGTCCCCTGGGATTGCTATGAGTTGGAATTGACTGGAGAGTAATGGGTTTGGTTTTTGGTTTGAAGACATTCTTTCTATTTACAGGAGTGGGAATTGGAGATCACTAGAAAAAAATGTGAAAGCCAGGTATCTCACATGTCTGATATTAAAGAGCTTAGATCTGCTAAGCTATATTGAATCGTTATCTACTCAGGAAATGTTTTCCAAGCTGATGCTTAGTGTAATGTCTAACAAGTTATATCACCAGTTTTACCTTAAGGTACCCTGGTAGGCCCCATCTTAGTTCACATTGGTACATCTCAGAAAAATCTACCACACATATCAAGCCGATGAGCACTGATAGCTATCCAAATAGAACATGCTCGCTGACAGTGTGTCCAGTGTATAGATCAGTTCATGCTGGGGTCCCAAATATATGAGAGATTTATATATGGTCAGTGTCTGAAAGGCTCAACAACCAGCTGACTTATTGGCAAATCCAACCTCCTGAGAGGAACCCCGGAAGGCGGGCCTCGAGACCTGTGACAGCCTGTGGAGCATTGCTATTCTGCCCACAGTTGGGCGTCTGGATTTGATTCAGAATTGACTTCGTGGCCACTAACAACAGCAACGACAGACTCAGCAGAAGGCTGCGTGTAGTGATTAAATCCCACACCGACAGGCTGAAGCAGACAATGCTCTTGGCTGCAGCCTAAGCAGCACAGGACCACGCAGGCTGGAAACAGAGAGATCTGAGGTTTACATGAGCTAGATGTGAGCATCATTTCTTTGAGCCTCAGCTGCTTCTTTTGTGTCATGATAATCATTTCATGGGGACTTGCCCATTGTAAGATGCCAAAGGCCTGCCAAAGCCTGGGCATCCTGTATGTATCTATTATCTCTCCTTCCACTGAGATGCTGGCACGGAGGTATCTACCTGATGGACTGGTGAATGATCCTATTCTAGCCTTGGAAGATTCTCACAGCCAATTAGTGACAGGGACACTTTGCTCAGATGCTTTTTAGGGCCCTAGTCTCTAAAGAATTTGGGCCTAAACCTGAGGTTTTCAAAACAAGTATCAGTGCACAATTTCCTGTTGTGCCAAAGAGTTTTAGGATGATGAAAGGAAAAGCTACCAGGTTCCAACCCTCCCCAATATCCTGGCTTTATTGCTACTGGAGAAGTGGAAAAAATGAGCATAGGGGTTTCAAAATTGTCAGTCTATGAGGTCACAGTAATATGAGTGTAATTTATTTGGGGGGAAAAAGAGAAATGTCAAAAAAAAGAGAGAAATGTCTTTAAAATAATCCCCAAGGGTATTATAGAGATGTCAGGGATGACTAGGTCGATAAGAGTATTGATGAGCTTCATCAGGACACTTTGGGACTTTTTCTTAAAATAATTTTTCTCTCCTGGGATTGGATTTGGTTGACAGCCCTCAATCACTCTTCCTGTCTGGGGACAAGTAAGTGCACAGTGTACGACAAGATGCAAAAGGATTCTTCTAAAGAAAAAACAGAAAATGACACAAATGCAAACCAAATGAATACAGACATATTCTTGGGAAAGAGAAGGGAAAAGACTGTATTTTTCTTCTTAAACATTGTTTCCTAAAGTTGCTTATTTTACCATGGCTTTTACACAGAGCTAACTGCTGAAAGAGGATTTAAGAGGGAGGATGACTGGGCAGAATATTAGAAAAGAGGCAGGCGTGTCGCAGAGGAAGACTGAAGGTCGGCTATTCACACCCGGGGACAGGCTGGGACTCTTCCGTCCAAGGAGTCCCACCCCCCACCCCCCAAAGCAAGGCTGTATTAGGGAAGGAGGTGGCTGTGCTACATGCCATGCAAACAGAAGAGGGCTTTACCGATAAACACAGGCACTGTGGTGCTCTCTCCACTCCCTGGACACCACACATGTTTGAAGAAAGTCCCCCTCCTGCTCCATGGGCTCTCATTCTCACTCTTCAGGGTGCCTGTCGGCTTTCTTTCTCACACGCGTCAAAGGATGGCAGCAGGTGCACCACCGCTTTCTTCTCAGCACCATTTCAGAGTCCTGCCGCACCAGCCACCACCCGTGCTTCTGGAAAGACATCAGCTGCAGCCAATGCCTTGAGCTAGAAGGCTTGGCAAAAAAAAAAAAAAAATGCAGATGAGTTTAGGAGCTCTGAGGGTGACCAGAAACTCAAAGCCAAGAGAGCTGACCCACAGGGTATTCATTCTGAACGCCCAAGACTGTGATTAGGGCAGTCTTTGGGTGTGAAATGATGTGGTTGGTAAATGAGCAGGTTTTTGTTTTAAAGCAGAAGAGACCCTTCTGCCACCTTTCTTTCCTATGCGGGTAATTGAGAGCAGACAGACATAGGATTCACGGAGGGGTCTGTTTTCCCTCCCCTTTGAGAAATCTGTCCCAATGTTGAAGCACTTGGATGGATGAGAAGACAGGGATGTGGTCGATAAAAGTTCCGAATGGGATCCAGCCCGTTACTTACCACATCTTCAAGGATCTGACCTTCTTCAGGATAGCCTACTGCCTGTAGGCTGAAGAGTCTAGAATGCTGGTTCTGGCCTCTGGAATAATTTAGTCCTGATAGACTGACATTATCAATGCTATCATGGCGGAATGTGCAGTAGTTGAGACAGTGTGTGTAGCAACTCCCATTCGGGTTCTTGGCTGTCTGGGGGAAGCATGGGATTTTAGAGTTGTAAAAGTACTTTGTAGCTAAGGCTCACTGGGCTTGCTATGGGGGAGCGAAGTTCCTCCTCTCCCAACGGACACACACTCAGCACACACTCTCAAGGCTCCACCCTGAGCAACACAGGGGAAATCACTCAGGCTTTCAGATGCAATGCCAGAGCTCCGACTGTTTGAAAGCAGTTATATTCTCCCTTTGTTCAGTTTAAATTTTTTT
>PVJH01016069.1:0-49138 GCA_004026705.1 Nesogale talazaci | reverse complement strand
ATTGCCCTGATGGGAGTGGGAAGCCCAGCCTTGCCCCTGGAAAGCTTCTGCTGGATTTGAACCATCAACCCTGTGGGCCGCAGTCCCACACACAACCACTGCACCACCAGGACTCAGCAAGTATAGTAAGTTTTGATGAGTTGGTTTTTTGAAGGAGATGATAACTAATTTCCACAACTGATTTCACATTATATAGGTGCAGTTGTGTGGTATATATTACATAGATAATAAAAGCAATAGAAGAGAGATTGAAATAATGGAGTCAGACACATTTTATGGTGGCATACTCATCTCCTATATGGCCATGATCTCAACAGCCAGGTCCATGCACTGCATGGGCTGAGGACAGCAAAGGAGGAGGGCCAGGAAGAGAGATGTGAGAAGGAGCTCTTTATTTCTAACCAAGATTTGTCTATCCTTGGTGAGCATACAAGCCCCCTGATTACAAGTAAAGACATACGTAACAGGAAGGGGTTGCACTATAGGTAATACAGTAATAAGGGGGATGATCTAGGGAAATACATCCAATAAGGGGAGGGATAGGGGATACACATGGGACAAGAAGGGCTGATGGTGACTTAACCTTGATTGTCCTAGAGCTGGAGACTTTACATAGTCTAAGCTTTCAGGGGAAGTGAGCCACTATCCTAACAGCAGGGAGTGAGCCCCACCTATTGAGACAATGGGATCTGCTTGCTTTGGATGGCTGGAGCCTTCAGAGAGTAAATCTCTAAAATCATTAAGAATCTGACCTCCCGCCATGTGCTGTTAAGTAGTCTCTAATGTTTGGAAAATCTTTGGGAGAGACAAAGCTAGGGAGAAATCTTTCTGTTTCCCACAGAGAATGTGTATTACTGAGGTAGAGAAAGCAGGGTCTTGAAGTAATGGTTATAGGGGTAAGTGAGGGCTATATTTAAAAAAATCTACTTGAGTCACTTATTGACCCTGTAAAGTATATAGGAGAGTAAAGACCTTTTGTGATTGTGTTCATAGCAGAGAACCTTTTTCTAAAATATAGATTTTATTGGGGGCTCTTACAACTTTTAATATATCATATCAAGCATATATGTACACATGTTGTCACATTCATCTACATTATCTACTTGAACCCATCCAGGATAAACTCCTCCTCCCCTCTTTCCTTCAGTTCCTTATTTTTTTAATTCCTATATTTCCCCTTCCCCCATATCCTCCCCCATGAACTTCCAATAATTTACAAATTGCTATTACCTCTTCATATCTTACATTGTCTAATGTGTTACTTCACTCACCCCCACCCCCGTCACCCACACCCCAGAGAGGAGGTCACATGGAGATCCAAGAAATTTGTTCTCCCTTTCTACTCCACCATCCCTCCACCCTCCCAATGTCACCAATCCCACTAGTCTCAAGGGATTATCTATCCTAAATTTCCACGTTTTCCTCTCCAATGTGCATGCACTGTTCTAACCAAATCTTCTGGCAGAATTTGGATAATGATAGTCAGTGGGAGGAAGCATTTGAGAACATTTCATTGTTACTACACTGTACCTAGACTGGCTCATGTCCTTGCTACAACTCCTCTGTGAGAGGATGTCTCTTCACTTATTGATGGGCTTTGTGTCCCTAATCTGAACTTTCCCTCATTTATAATGATATATTTTTTAGGTCTTTGATGCTTGATACAAGATCCCTTTGACACCTCATGGTCATACATGCTGTTGTGCTTCTTCCATGTGGGCTTGCTTCTTAGCTAGATGTCCACTTATTCACCTTCAAGTTTTTAAAACCACAGATGCATATCTTTTGATAGCTGGGCACCATCAGCATTCTTCACCACATTTGCTTATGCACATATTTGTCATCAGTGGTCATATCAGGAAAGTGAGCATATAATGTTATGATTATCAGTTCTTGAAACCTGATAATTGATCCCTTTGGTATCTCTTGGTCCCATGAGCTGGTGTGCTTCTTCTGTGTGGGCTTTGTTGCTTTGGAGTTGGATGGCCACTTGCTTACTTTCAAGCCTTTAAGACCCCAGATGCTACATATTTTGATAGCCCGGCACCTTCAGCTTTCTTCACCACATTTGCTTATGCACACATTTGTTTTCTGTGATTGTGTCAGGGAGCTGCACATCATGGAATGTCAATTTAATAGAACAAAATATTCTTGCACTGAGGAATATCTGATGGAGGTTCAATACCCATCTGCTGTCCTAGTATATGCATATTGATCTATTTCCCCTTCATATGAATATATGTACCTATGTGTATGCCTGTATTTAACCTCTATAAATGCCCCTTATTCCCCAGTTATTTTCTCTATTTACCTATACCTTCTCCCGTCCCACCATAATGCTCAACATCCATTTGGGTTTCAATATTGTCTCTCTATTACATTAGTCTTAATCAGTACCTAACGTACCTTCCACACCCACCCCACCACTGATCCTGAACCACATGTTACTCCCCCCATGCCTGGATCAGTCAACAGCACCACCTGCATGTCCACCCTGGTACCATCAGTCCTGTTGTTCCCACCCCTAGACCACCCATTCAGCTCACAGAGAAACCTGTAGAGAAAATAACATGCTCAAAAAAAGGGCGTCCTATGATGAAGTAACCAAAGAAAAGAACAATGAAAACACCAACAAAAAAACCTCAATATTCAACATGTAGACATACATGCAAAAATGCAATAATAATAACAATATAAAAACCTACAAATAGTTTAAGGTCTGTTCGTTGACTTCCAGGAGTGTCTCCTGGTTGAGTGGGATGGCGTGCCACACTCTGGTCACAAAGTATATTTTTGGTGCTCAATCAGGAGCTACATGTTTTCTCATATACCCTTAGTATATTGGTGTGGTTGGGTCAGACAGGGTATAATCCTGACCTGTTTCTCCGTTGTTGACCCCAAAACGTCTTGGGTCAGTAACGGTAGCTATATTTCATATTGGGACCAGTCATATGGTCCTCTGTTTGTATCAGCAGTTCTGAGTAGGAATATTGTTCTAAAGGATCTCTATCCTCCTTGTGGAGTTTCTTTCCCTGTGATCTGTGTTTCTTAGAGAGTGGTGTGTTGAAGTCAACTACTATAATTGTTGAGGCTGTAATTTCATTTTTCATCTGCTGGAGTGTTTGGTTTATGTATTCAGAGGCAGAAACCCTTTCGTGGTGGATTTCTGCACAATTCAGTACTATCTGCTCTTTGTGTGTAGGTTTTATGTGAGGCCCCAGGTTGTAAATGGGCTATTGCAGTGGGAGCTAAAGGTACAGGAATAGGGGAACTTCCAACCCCGATGTGCTAAGGACCTAAATCTCTTTGTCCTCCAGATACCTAGTTTGAGGAGGAGACACCACCAAGAAAAATGGAAATGCTAGAGTCTCTTCCTCTGGCTGGAAAAAGTTTTGAGATTTTCTTCCTCAAAAGAAGATAGGAACAAATGCAATATACTTTTGAACTTCCAGGCATTTCAAGCTGTGTTCTTGCCTTACTGGGTGGGAACCTTTCAAGGAAACTGGGGATTTTATTTTGCGGCTAATAGAACCCTGCCTCTGCAAGGAGGGGAGGAGGAGGGATACAGTAAGAGAGTGGAGTAATTATGAAGGCCCTGTTTTCTAGGTTGCTGTGAGATACAGCGTCCAGGACTTCCAGCGGTCTGTAAGTGCATAGACTCCACTTGGGGGATTTATCTGGGTTGGGATATTCCTAGAGCTAGTAGATCGTAGAACTAGGGGACAATGCTGACACTGGCTGCCCTACTGACCCCTACTAATGTAGCAGGGGAGAAGTGATCACAGGAGCTCTTCTGTGTTCTGCATGAGTGAAAATCAAAGAGGGAGGTCTAAATGGTCCTGGAGTGCATAGAGAATAGGTCCCACACTTAAATTTCTAGAATTGGCCTCTCACCTGTCTATTTCTGGGCCACACACGGATAGTTCTGGGGAGGAGACACTCTCTGCACCTTTCTGCCTTGTGTTCTTGAAGATAGTTTGAATAGTAACTATTTCTCTTTCTAATTTTCAGATCAGTCTATATGTTACCCTTTGACTTTGTCAAGGCATTTTTATATTTCCTTCAAAGCAGAAAATATATCTGGCTTTAAGATATAGTTGAGGAGGAGACACCCAGGAAATTCTGACTTAGAGTGCAAAGAGATGCACCCATTCAAGATTACTGTAACTTATTTCGTTCAGGATGCCACTATTTTGTAGTAACAGGAAGAATCCCAAGTGTTGAAGTGTGCTACACATTGGGCTGCTGCTAGTGCAAAGATCAGCCCTTAGAAGTCGCCAGCTGTTCAAGAGAAAGGTGAGCCTTTATGTTTCCATAAAGAGTGACGTTCTCCGAAACCCAGAGGGCTAGTTCTCGTCTGTCATGCAGGATTACTATGAGCTGGCATGGACACGGTGGCAGTGCGTTTGTTTGTTAGATTTGGGGGTCAGTGGTAATCGTTGTGGTGGTGCTGAGACCGTGCTTACCACATCAGTGTTCAAAGCTGCTCCCCTGAGGCAGTTCTTCTCTGTCCTCAGTGGTTTCTAGGAGGCAAGGTGGGCACCTTGAAGTATTTCTGCTAGGACAGTAGTAACAAGAAAAAGAAAAGTACATTTTTAAATATAATTATGCTGGAGAAGAGGTTCAGAAAAATCTTCCAAGAGTACGTGCTCAGCTCCAAAAGTTCAGCAGTTCGAAACCACCAGGTGCTCCATGTGAAACATTCAGGGCTTCCTTCTCCCATAAGCAGTCACCGTGTGGGCAACCCTTGGGTGCAGTTTTACCGTGCTCTGCGGGATCACTATGCATCAGCCTTGACTGAAGGGCCATGGTTTTTGAGAGAAAGAATAGTCACTGTTTGCTTTTATCTTTAATGTGAGTCATCAAGTGAATACAGTATAGTTTTAGGCTTACAGAAATATTGCGTGAAAAGTAGAAGGCATTTTCATATACCACCATACCCCATCTCTCCTATTACTAATATTTTGTTTCCCTACAATAATACATTTGTTACTATAAAGAAACAAATATTGATACATTTTATTAACTAAAGTCATAATTTACATTACTATTCACACCTTGTGTTGTATAATCCAATGAGATTTGTCAAATAAGTTGTGCCTCCTACTTAACATTATAATAACATACACTTTAGTTTTGCTAAATATGGCCACTTCTCCCTCCAAATCCCTGGCAAACACTGGTCATTCCTCTGATTGTGTACTTCTGTCTTTGTCACTTCCTTAGCTTTATACAGTATGTGCTTGCTTCAGACTGGATTCTCTCATTAAATAGTATGTACATAAGATTCTCTGATTTTTGTTTTGTTTTGTGTTTTGGGTATCATTGCCCTCTGGTGGTGGGAGTAGGAGGCCTAGCCTTTGCTCCTGTGGAGGCCCTGCTGGAATTGAACCTCCATCCCAGTGGGCCGCAGTCCCACGCACAACCACTGCACCACCGGGGCTCAGCCCAGATTCTTTGATTTTATCGTTAGCTTGGTAACTATTTTTTAAATCACCCTAAAGAATCCAGTATACTGTATAGGCAGTTTGTTTATGTATCTACTAAGGATATCATAGTGGCTCCCAAATTGGCAAATTCCAGTTTCAGTTAAAGCTACCATACCCCACATGCCCACACCCACAAAATAAATAAAAACTAAGAATAAAGGCATGGCGATTTCCCTCTGAAAGTTAGCCAATGTAAACCTTACAGATCACAAGAGAATATTGTCCATAGAAGCATATTGTCCTTGAAGAGGACTTCCTCACATGCATGGCAATCCTAATTTACATATGGACAATGAGCTTGAGTTTGTGAAACTGATATAGGATAGAAAATATTGCACTTTGCTTCACATGCTGTCTCCATTGAGAGTAATCTGACTTGACAAGCAAAAATAAGACAAAGATTTTTGTATATGTAACATTAATTAGTCTAAATGATTATGGTTGGATTATGTATCTTCAGATACAGAGTACAAGGAACATGCTTATAGTAAAAATAGCTGTTTTAGTAAACTCCTGTAACAGAGAGAAGGCATAAGTACCAGAAGCTGATCAGGAAGAAGAGACTAGATGGAGATTTATTATGAGAAATAAATAAGGGATGCAGACATCAGTTCCTGTGGCAGTCATGTGCTTATGTTAATTTTATAATTGAAATATAGGGGTGGAGTCTGGCCTGTTAATCTGGAGATAGCCATTGAGTAGCCGATGAGCCCTCTGTGTGGGCATGGCTTTCACCTGAGACTCCTGGGAAATCTCGCAGTATTTCCCTCATGAAGATGAGAAGCTATCTTCCCCAGTTGTTGGGAGTTAGTTTGAGAGATGATTAACCACAGGTAACACAGAATGGCGGCTGCTGGGAGGCTGGAGTAGCCAGTGGAGAGACCACACAGCTTAGCCCTGATGAAGAAAGACCTCTGAAGCTGGAGTAGCATGCTGTTGATGGACCTGAGCCCTGGAAGCGAGGAGCCATGGGGAGACCCCTGCCAGTGCCAGAATTCTGCACCCACTGACCTGTGACTTCCTGAGTTGGAAGCAGACTTTATAGACTGATTTCGGGCATATAGGTTATTATTGGACTTATGACTGCACTGGACTGGATTGGGATGCCTTCTTAGGGTCACATTTCTTTTGTATATAAACCCTTTCCTTATACCGATATGTGTGTCTCTGAAATTTGTTCCTCTACTCTATCCAGACTAACTCAGTTCCCAACAGTTTTGCTGTAACTATGTGGTCTTAATAGAAATCTTGTTTTATATTAGCCTTGACAATAACCTTGTCTTTTCTGTTATAATATAATTATCAACATAGCTGAGTTTTTTCAATTCTGGATATTATTGACTTTTTTCAAGAACTAGATCAAATTTAGACACTATTCACAAATTCAACTTTTATTAATCTTTGATTATCCAGTTGTTAAGAGAGAAATATTAATTGTGCTTTGAACATAAATAATAAAATAAGATAGAAATATTGAAGCCACATTCAATGACTATATTTTGATAAAACTAAGAGTACAGCAATTTGAATATATTTCCAATGGGTATCTTATAAATAAAAAAGAAAAGAAAAGCATGTATTAAAGTTTATTTACAAAGAAATGATATCATTACTTATTAAATAAAGAAATGATGCCATTACTTATTAAATTGCAATATGTAACCCAAATAGTCTTCAAAGTATAACCTAGAAATGCTTTATGGTTGAACAATAAACATATAAGACTAGAGTTTGAAGCTAAATTTTAGTTAAATAAAATCAAATAAATTTATGAAAACCAAAATTAACAGGTCAATAAAAATGAACGCAGAATATAGATCATAGTAGAATTAATAGAAACATCCAAAATCCTTTGGAAAATCTAATATCACAAACCAATAACAAATATAATTAGGATGAGGGTTAAGATTAAACAAAAGTGTGATATTGAAAAATATCAATTAACTAAGAGTTAAAGAATATGCTCCTAATGCATTAGAGAATTCCTAGTCCATTGAGGAAAGTGTTAGCTACTCAGTGCTAATTTATTTTAAGATCATATGCTGGAAAATTCACATATTAAAGCTCACAGTTTAGAAACGGTCGTGCTTATTATTTATTTTATTTTATACATTCAGTACCTTATATTGGCATTAAAATTTATATTTTATAACTTTCATTATAAATATAAAAATGTTCAGATACACATGTAGAAAACTAAGCATAATGTTAAGTTTCTAACTATTTTCAATATAAGTATATGAAGGATTGAACAGACTGTGAAGAAAATGGAAGTGAAAGATAATAGGATTTTTCCATGAACTTTTTTAATCACCTACATGTGTATATTTTCCTAAGTCTATGTCTATGCCTGAGTTTGAGTCTTGTCGAGTATGAGTTTAGGTGTAAACTTAAGTATAAGACAACATTTTTACCTCTATATTTAATCGGTTTAGATGTGTGTTAACAAGAGTTGACACATGTGCATGGATGAAGTCATTTTTCTCTCACAAAAATGTGAAGTGAAAATGTTTAAGCATAATAATACTAGTATTCTTAGATATTGGTTTTAAGCCATAATTTTCTCAATGGCAGGTGTAAGGATTTGATTGAGTGGAAAATGACACTGGTTTTTAACATCCCCCAGTTTATTCAGGGAATTTCTTTTTCTGTGAAATGCTTAATTGTTATTTTATGATTTTAATATAATATAATCTAAGATATATGTATAGAGATAATTTCAAAGGAGCACTCCACTCTATATTTAACTAGTACCAGCTCTTCCTATAGAAAGCAATTCTAACCTTGTTTTGTTTTCATGTGCTGTTTATTTGGTTAAAATGAGTATCAAATATGACTAACATATTGCTCTTCTATATTGCATAGAGAACCAGAAGGAAATTATTTATTTAATAACTCTATGAGCAAATGTAATGCAGACTTATGTATTCAATATCTCATTTGAATATTCATTTTCTTGTCTTCACTACATGCATTCAAGATAGGGTAAATATTTCTGTGTCTTTTCCCATGACATCTTTCAACCACAGTTGCAACTGCTTATAGATAAACAACCAAGCTCCCTAGGCTATAATTGGTTGTCCAGGCATAGGAAATAGACCCAAATCAAACCAATCATATTAATCAGAAATTTAGACTTGTATTCTGGTTATAGACACTGGTTAGTCTCTCCTAAGTGGAGATTGATAAGACATTTTGTTTATTTAGAGTAACTCACTTTACATAAAGAATAAAGATAAATGGGCAAAATAATTAAAAGAAAAGAATAAAGATAAATTATGAACTCAGAGGAAAAAAAGAGGCCATATAACTCCTAGCAGGGTTGCTGAGGTGGTGGAGTAGGGAGCAGGCAGAGTCAGGAAAATAAGAGATAATTTTGTTTCTCCAGTTTTTCAAGTCACTGTTTCATTCCATCAAAATCCTAGCTGCATGTGTATTTGGGTTAGAAATAAAACTCTTTTGTCAGCATGCATTCCATGTACATTCTGAATAAGACCTGTTGGAAGAACTGAAGTTTCTCAAATGTTTATTCAATGACCATCCAGAATGTTTCCAGAAGCATATCTTTGAATATTCTTTGCCTCTACCATAATTCAAATGCATCGCTTAGTCTGAGGTCTTCCTTACTCTTTGTCAAATTTTCACACGTATATGCGGTTATTGAAAACATCATGTCTTGGGTCATGTACACTTTAGTCTTGAGAATGATACAATGGAAAGATGTCTTATGCAACAAATTAACAAAGTGAAATATGTCATTTGATTTCTTGACTGCTCCTTCCATGAGCATTAATTGTGTGCCAAAACAAAATGGAATTCTTGACAGCACCATTCTTTTCTTCATTTATCATGAAGCTGTCTAGTGGTCCGTTTGTGAGGATTTTGATTTTGATTTTCATCAGAAAGTGATTCACATGTTCCTGGCTATAAGCAAACAAAATTGTGTTATCTGTATTTCTCAAGTTGTTAGCAAGCACTCATTGAATCCTAGTCCTACATTCTTCCCTACACAGTACACCTTCTTGTCTTACTACCCCAGCCTGCAGACTGAATTAAAGTGGTGAAAGGATACAATCCTGACACACACACACTGTCCCTAATTTTAAACTATGCAGTGCCCACTTGTCTTTTCAAAGGCATATATATATATATATATATATATATATATATATATATATATTCTGAATGAGTAAAATGAAATGGCCTAGAATATTTTCTTTTCAAATTTGTTGACAGTTTGATATGATACTCACAGTTCAATGCCTTGGTCAATAAAACACAAATAAACATCTTTCATGTATTCTCTACTTTTAGCCAAGATTCACCTGACTTCAACAATAATATTCTTTGTGCTACTTCACCAAAGTCAAAAACTGGAAACTCAAATGTACAAGCAACTGCTTTGCATTGTGGTGGAAGCATCAAGTAAACTGAGCATTAGTCAGCACACAAATAAGCTTCACTTCAAGTTGTCCAGAGAAACAGCCTGTCCTCTGAAACTGCTTTTGCCTCTGTCTCCCCTGTAAGTCACCTAAGGAGGGGTTATGCACAGACCCCATGCCACACCCCCTCTTAGAGACCATCAACATATGATAAGTGTAAAACTTACTCCTCCCACCTGAGCCACTTGATGGCTATTTAATTAAAACAGCCATTTACAATTAACCTCAATCTACTAGAATTCGCTTCTCTTAGTTTTCTCAGCCACACATCATGCCAATCCCCTCGCATGAAGCACAAACCTGCCCTGCCATTGTAAATACCCAAAGGGAAGAACCACACATTCTCAACTGCTCAAAAAAGTTCTGCCCCACACATCTTGATCTCTCTAGGAGATATATCTGGATCCCTCTCTCTATTTTTTTCTTGTTTATTTGTCCTTTATTTTTCCTTGTCTTCTTTAAGACAAAGTTTTATATTTTACAATAGTTCTTTCTAAATCAACCCTTTAAACCTGTTGTTATTCAGTTGCTTTTTGTGTATAAACCTTACCACATTTATAATCCCCATATTAGCAATACCCATTTTTCTCAGCTAACACCTCATTTAAGTAACCCTACACTACCTCAGTCAAATGAGAGGCATAACCTACCTATGAGACAATTCATCCTCCACCTCCTCTCTGCAGTCCATCTAAATAAAAGCTGCACAGTCCTGATATCCCTTCCCCATCTCTTCTCAGAAACCCCTGCTATTTAGAAAGTGTAAGACTCACCATATCCACACCTATTCAGCTCAAGGGAAACTGAGAAACTTTTCCAAAGCCTAATACTATACTCAGCAACCTCACCTCCAGGCCATTGCAGAGTAAAAAACAAATTCCAGCTACCCCAAGTACCTGACCAAGGGGAACCACTCACCCCCACTGATTGTAACTGCTAATTGTCCTTCACCTGTTAAGTTTACAGCACAGATTCTGAATGCACCCAACTCTCCCACCCATTTTCTCTGGCATCAGCAATAAAGACCTTGGACAAAACTTAGAGCCCAAACACACACACAAAAAAAAAACACTAATAGCTCTTATGTTTCTTGTTTTATTATATATATATATATATATATATATATATATATATTTCTTTCCTTCTCTTTTTAAATTTTAATTGTAATAGTTCTAATATTTTTATTTTTTTTATTTGGGGGGACATCACTGCCCTCTGGTGGTCGTGGGAGCTCCCCAGTCTTGTTCGCAGAGAGCTGCCACTGGATTTGAACTGCCAAGCCAATGGGCCACAGTCCCAACTCAAACACTATGCCACCGGGGCTCAGCCCATTTCTAATATTTTTTAAATAGTTCTATTTCTTTTTCTTCTCTTCGGTCCTTCTTTTCTCCCTCTTATCCTTAACAAAATCTTGTACTACACTTACAATTCCTTTTCAAGTATTATTACGCTTTTAATCATCTTTAGAATATAAAAAGACTAGTCAGAGGAAGACGTGGACAAGATAGCGACCAGAGAGATAGCTCACACCTGGAACTACATACGGATCTGTGAATGGAGAGATTTGGGGGCCAAGTAGGGATAGCAAGTCTATCCATCGATTTCCATGTCAACTCAGAGCACTTAGCTGCACCAGAAGCTGACGTCAACCCCATCATCTACACACTCTCTGGACGTCTGGGGTCTCAGATACACCTGAGGGCTCTTTTGTGGTGCTCAGTATGCCCATTCTGCCTCAACCAGCACCACAGGCCATCCAAGCATTACAGAGGAGGCATCTGACTTTACTCAGTGCTCCACACAGTACCGTGAGCCAATCCCACCATCAGAGATGCCTGACCCATCTGTGCACTCCTCAGACTCATAAACTAGTCTCTCCCCACACAAGAAGCTTGTTCCCCAGTTCCACAGGGCATCCAGGCATATGGCAGAGACTTCTGCCCTCTCTCGGTGCACCACACAAACTCACAAGCCAGATGACCCCAACACACAGAGGTCTCCACCCAGAGGTCCCCTCCCTGTCTTAGTGATTCTGGCAAACATGTCAGCAAGCCCCTCCCTCTCCCCACCCACAAAGAGATTCCCATTCTGCCAGGCGCCCATCAGTCACAAGTCAGGCAGAAGCTTCTGCATAGAAACCCAAGCCTTTGGGGTTTGCATAATGCATTCTCCCTTCGCTCTACTCAATCCACAGAAACATACATGCCCCCATGATACAAGCAGTGGATCTGCACACTAACAGAAGTAGTGGGTCCTTCCTCCAAGTCTATGGGAGTGACCCAGCCTCAATCCATCAGGAAAATATGCTCCCTACACTCGGTGCAATATTTTCCATCAGACAACAGTGTGCACAGATGCACACTGAGGAGCCTGTGGGGACCTGATTGTGGCTGGAGCACAAAGCATAGGCCAAGGTGAGAGGAAAACAAACTTCAGCAAGAAAAAGGTGAAACACAACACCTACAGAAACACTAACACCAACCTCCCAAAAAGAGAGGCCAGCGATCTGAAACACCTGGGAAAATGGCACCTAGTTTCAATAGATCAACCCCAAAGCAGCAAATTGCTTCCACAGCTTCAACAAGAAAAGAAATAACAATCCAATGCCAGAAGACCACCTGGACCTTTCAGCAGTCATAGAAAAAAACGCTGACTTCCCACAGAAAGAAATCTTCAGAATGCTGCTAAGAGTCATACAGTACATGAGGGAAGTATTATAGAAACAGGATGAAATGATAGAGGAAACAAAGGACATGCACCAGAGGGAAATATAAGTGCTAAGGGATGAAATAACAAAAACTAATAGCAAACTCATGGACTTCACCCTGTGAATTGAGAAGGCAGAGAATCACACCAGTGACATAGAGGACTCACAAGAAGAAATTAATAAATGTGAAAAAAGTCAAACAATTCCATCAGAGAAGCTGAAGAAAATCTCAGAACTTTGCCTGATGCTATGAGAAGGAACATCAGAATATTTGGATTTTCAGAGGAATGCACACCAAGGAAATTAGTGTCAGTAATAGTGATAAAATTCTTGGAAGGAAAACTGCCCTAGCTTAATGACTGAAAACCAGGCAACCACCCAGGGGACCAAAACAACACCAGTTAGACTAAATTTCAAGAAGTCACCAAGACATATAGTTGTTAAAATAGCCAACTATGAGGAAAAGGAGAAAATTATGAGACCAGCTAAGAAAAAACAGGCAATTACATATAAAGAAAAGCAGATAAGAATATTCTCAGACCTATCAGTGAACACTATGAAGAAGTGGAGAGAATGGAACAGCATCTTCTACAAATTGCAGGAAAATAATGCAAACCCCAAAATACTCTATCCAGTCAAATGATCTATCAAAGTTGATGGAGAAATGAGAGTCTTCAGGTCTAGAAAAGTCTCAAAGGATATGGTATAAAGAACTCAACACTGCAAAAGATCCTCACTGACCTAGTATGGGCAAAAGCACAACTCTCACTAAGCACATACAAGAGACTGCCACACAGAGGAACTCTACCAGAGACAATCAAAGGGAAAACAGCCCCAGGTAACAATAGCTCAATGATTGAAAGAAGGCAAGATTGAACCACAAACACATATATGAAGAACCCACAGAAAAGAAATAATGGTAGGAAAACACCTAACACAAGAGGGATAAAATGACATCACAAAGTCCACAGTTAGATGTCATAACCCTGAAAATCAATGGGATGAACTCAGGCTTTAGACAGAAACTATCAGATTGACTTTGAAAACAAAAGCCCTCAATCTGCTGCCTAAAGAAGAGACATCTCAAAAAAAAAAAGAGGAAGACACATGTCAAGATTGCAGACAAAAATAAGCTGAGAATCAAATGCTAAAGAAAAACATACCAAGCAAATAGTAATTCAAAAAACAAGAGGAATTGCAATCCTACTCTTGGATAAAATTGATCTCAAAGTGAAAACCATCAAAAGAAATAAGGAGGAACACTATATAATACTCAAAGCAACCATCAAACCAAGAACCAGTAAGTATTCTAAAAATTTACATGCTGAACAAGCATCCAGTTTCTAGACCGCATTCTAGAGCATAGGTAAAATCTGCATATATTTAAACACATTGTCATCATACAGACTTCTCTCTCTGACCATTGTGATATAAGGCTTGAAATCAACAAAAGGAAGTTGAAGAAAATAAGGGAAAACAATTGGAGTATAAATAACTCTATATTGCAAAAGGAGTGTGTACTGGCCCAAATCAGAAGTGAGATAAGAACTCTAATCCACTGTTGGTGAACCTGTAGGCATGTACAGTCATTATGGAAATTGATTTTGTGACATATAAAACAGATGGAAATTAAGTTATTATATGATCCAGCAATCCCCCTACTGAACATATACCTAGAAGGGTCAAGAATAAAACCATGGCCAGACATCTGTGCTCCAATGTTCATCACAACCCAGTTCAAAATTGTAAGGAATTGAAAACAACCCAAATTTCCATCAACAGACAAATGGATAAAAAACCTGTGGTACATACATAGAATGGAGTATTTCACATCACTAAAAAGCAGTGATGAATGCTTGAAGCACATCATCCCAGGAAAAGAATTAGAGATAAATTATGCTAAGCAAGGTAAACCAAGCACAAAAGGACAAGTACAACATGAGTGTGCTGAGGTAAGCTCTAAAATCCAAGAGGCATTGGGAAGAAGCTACTGTATATATACATTCCAGGGGTGAATTTCAGGTAATATGGCAGGGGCCAAACTAAACCCAGAAATACATATGGTAGCCAACTAAAATGGAGGGGAAGAAACGCAACAACATGGGTAGCTCGTGAAACGGCACAAAACCAATCAAGGGGAGGGTGCTGCTTATATATACACAGGGAAAGAGGGACCAGACTTCAATCTGGTTCTCCAAGACAAGACTACAACACACTGGCATGAAATAGCGAACCGACAGAGAGATCTGACAGGGCTGGCCCCATTACTAACTAAGTGAATAGACCCCCTGCCCCAAGAATTCATTTCAGAGGACAACGCTGAAGCTACAACTGAAGGTGAGGGATATGTCTGATCTGAGCACAAGGAAGCACACATGAGGGGAAGAAAAAAGAGTGAAGCACATTCTGGTCCATCAAGTCTTGAGAACAATATTTCTGCTCAGATAAGCCACTGCACAGAGAGGACCATAGGGCCAGCCTAACGACTCACGATGTCCCTCACTGACCCAGAGCACCACAGGGGACAACACTAGAGGCATGTGGCAGGATTTGTGCCTACCCTGATCCCACCACAACCAGGCAAGATGATGAGAGCATGCAATAGAGCAGCAAGGAAGCAAAGCAGTGACGTACCCAGGGAACATAAAAAACACCTGTGGGTCCAGGGTAAGGTCCCCCATCAGACTCAAGTGGAAAACACTGGTAAAAGACAGTAACTAGACTTTGAACTATTTATAGCTTTCCTTTTTTTGTAATTGACTTTGTTGTTATTATTGTTTTTGTAGCTATTGTTTTATTTTTATTGTTGCTTTGCTCTCCTTGGTCTTGTGTTTGTGTATATTGTTGTGTCTGCACACCTACCTGAATGGGATAGGCATGATAAACCAGTCAGAGGAGCAAACAACATGGCAGCAGTTCTGAGGGGACAGGGGAGAGGGGAAGGTGGGGGAAAGGAAGTGGCTGTTAACAAACCCAGAGAAAATGGAAAAAGTGACAGAAAACCAATGATGAGGAAGGTCAGGGAGGTTTGGTTGGGCTTGATCCAGGGCAAGGTAAACCAAGAGAAATTACTGAAATGTAAATGATGGCCGAACATCAGAGTTCGACAAGAGGAAATTAAAAGGAAAGAGAGGAAAGAACTAAGAATCAAAGGGCATTTATAGAGATCTAAATACAGGCATGTACATATTTAAATATATTTATATATTATCATGGGGAAATAGATCTATATACATATATTTATAGGTTTTGTATCAAGGTATCAAATGGACATTGGGATTCTTCTACTCAAATACTCCCTCAACATATCAACATTTTGCTCTAATAATCCAGCACTGAAATGCTCAGTTTCCTAACACAATCGTTAAAGACAAAACAGATGCATAAGCAACGTGATGAAGAAAGCTGATGGTGCCTGCCTATCAAAAAGTATAGTGTCTGGGGTCTTAAAAGCTTGAAGATAAACAAGTAGCCTTCTAGGTAAGAAGCAGCAAACCCCACATGGAAGAAGCATACCAGCCTGTGTTCTCATGAGGTTTCAATGGGATCAGTTAGCAGGCATTAAGAATCCAAAAGAATGGATGGGCCCCTTTGGGCCAATGGTTAGATTGGAGATACTGGAAGGGTAGAGGGAAGCGGGGGGGAGTCGAGAGACAGAACCAACAGCAAGGATATATACACAAGCTCTTATTTGAAGGACGGGCATCAAAGGAGTGGGTTGGGGGAGAAGTCGGGCAGTGTACGATATGACAAAACAATAACAATGTATAAACTATTGAGGGTTGGAGGGGAGGAGAGACCAGGGGAAGAGGGGAAGGAATGGATAAGCTGATACTAGGGGCTAAAGGGAAAAAGGTGGATGATTGGAGAACAATAATAGAAGTGGACATGTGAGGGTGCTTGACGAGTATGCTTATTTATATGTTATGAAAAACGATGTATGAGCCCCTAATAAAATGATTGAAAAAAAAAGAATCCAAAAGAGAAAATCATAATGTGAATGAGCGGGCCAGTACGGAGTGGAGGCCCAAGGCAATTGGTGAGCAATTGAACATCCCCTTATAGTAGGGTCACCTTGAAGAAGACGGGCCAGTTAGGGTGTAGTATAGCACTGATGAAACATACAGATTTACCCTGGTTCTTTAATGCCCCCCTCCACCACCACTACCCCACTGCCATGACCCTGAATCTATCTTACAAATCTGGCTAGACCAGAGCATGTACATGGGTACAGATAAGAGCTCGAAATACAGTGAATACTGGACAGAAAATCTTTCTGGGACAAATGTTGAGAGTAGCTGTACCAGGAAGGTAAGGGGAAAGTTGGGGGAGAAAAGGAGAACCTGATCACAATGACCTATCCATAACCCCCTCCCAGGGGAATGGACAACACACAATGGGGCACAGGGAGACATCAGATAGACGAAGACTTGAAAAAATTATAATATTTTATAAATTATCAAGGGTTCATGAAGGAGGGGAAAATGAGGAACTGATACTAAGGACTGAACTAGAAAGAAAATGCTTTGAAAACAATGATGAAAACATATGTACTAATATGCTTGAAACAATAGATGAATGTATAGATCGTGATAAGAGTTTTATGAGTCACCAGTAAAAGGATTTAAAAAAAAAAGAAAAAGATAGAGGGAAACAGCACATGAATCATGCCCTCCTGGATCCTAAAATCTAATTAGGACTTTAGGATATAGATATAGATGATAGATTAGATATAGATGATATAGATATAGACTTTTTAATTTCTCACTTTTTTTGTAATCCATCAATTAGTACTAATTGATCCATTTTTCTCCTCTTTATCCTTACTGTATTACTTTTCCTTCCATTCTCTGATAACTTCCCTAGCCCTTACTCTACTGATCTCTCACTCAATACTTGAACTGAAATATCTACTGCTCTTTCTCTACAGCACTCAATAAAGCTAGCAACACCTACACAGACTTACCTCCCTGACACCCCTAAGAACTACATCAGGAAGTCAAGGAAGCAATAGAAAATATGCACACACAGCAGACATAAGTAAGGGAACAGCATCTGGCCCTACAATAAGTGGCTGGGAAAAAAGATTATGGAAGTACCACAAAAATAATTCAGAAAAATGATTATTGTACAACAGATGAAGAAGAATATGAAAGAAAAGTAGGAAGACTAATAAAACTAAAAATCTTACAAGAAAAACCCCAAATAGAAACACTGAGGTCAAACATGATGATAACAAATTATCCAAACTTTTAAAAGAACAGAGAATCATAATCGAAGAGATAGCAATCTGAATTAATGAGATTGAAAACAAATCTTTAGAGAAGAACTTAAAAAAATGCAACGGAGACAGAAGAAGGAGTAAGAACAACATGAGACACAATCAAGAACAACCTACAACTGAGATGGATTCCAGAAAATGAGGAAACATACAAACAAACAAAAATCCAAGGAGAATAGGTCAAAACTTCTGGAAGAAAATTTTCTTCACTGAATATAAGATGAAAAGGATACCTCTCCAGAAAGCTGAAAGTTTCCCTATCAGGAGAACCTTCAAAAGGAAAACTCTCTAACATATTGTAATTTAAGTATCTAACATGAATGACAAGGAAAATAAATCTAAGAGTAGTCAGAGGAAAAAGAATAGACACTTCCAAAAACGAAGCAATTAGAAAAAAACAAAAAAATCTTATTTGGCTGAAACCATGCAGGGAAGAAGGCAATGGAGAAACATATACACTCTTGAGAGAAACAAGACAAAACAAAACTTTCAACCAAGACTCATATCCAGAAAAATTATCAACCAAAAATGAAGAAATAAAAGAAAAGCAAGAAAAAGATAAACTAAAGAAAAATTTGCAAAATCAAAACCATCATTACCAAAAATACTAAATAGAATACCATTGCCAACAAAACTCCAAAACAGTAGCACATAAAGCTGAGACAAATAAATGAGAAATTTCTTACAAAAACCAACACAATCAAAGCAATATCAAAAACAGCACAGAAATACAAGAAGATTAAATTGGTCACACACCACATACACAGGCACATACAAATAAAATAACACTAACAAGCTCATACATTTAAATGACCACATACACAGGCACATACAAGTAAAAGGACAGTAACAAGCTCATAGATTTAAATGACCTCACTAAACATTAGTGTTTTAAATGCACCCGTAAAAATGCAGAGTAACAGAATGGATAAGAAAACCTGACCCTTAAATATACTGCTACAAGAAACACACTTCAGAAACATAGACTAAAATGACTAATCAAAGGTTGGACAAAAGTATATAAGAAGATGGCAACCAAGAAAAGGCAGGTATGGCAATATAAATCTCCATAAAATAGATGTCGTTTTATGCTGGTTGACTAGAGAAAAAAAAACCTCCAGTGATGCTCATGCATGTAAATGAAATAACTTTATATCAAGAAGTATGCATATATTGAGAAAGCTTCCCAGTCTAATCTAACTCAAGTCTATAAGTACAATGTTAGTTCCTAAATCCATCTTCAGACTCACACCATCCCATATAATGAAGTAAGTAGGGATATCACAGACTTGTGGACTTAGAGTCATGTGGATCTGAGATCAGGGGAAGGTTGGCAGAGCTCCAGCAATTCTCAGGGTTGCCAACAAGGAGGGAGTAAAGGAGGAGAAAATGAGAGGATGGTCCCAGCGTCCCCACTTCTAAGAAAGCCACACTTCAAAAGACACAGCATCAGATGATGACCTGATATACAGGTTTGACTCCACTCTACACAGGAGAGTCTAGTTGACATCAAATCATCTGATTACTACAGACTTCCAGGCCAATAGCATAATGAGAGATGAGAATGGATGGGCACGACATAACGATGAAAAGAACAGCAATTCAAGAATACATAACCATAATAAACATATAAGTACTGATTAAAGGACAATGGAAATACATTAATCAAAATCTCAGAGAATTAAAGAGCATCAGCAATAGTTAGACATTAATAATAGGAGACTTCAATACACCATTCTCAAGGAAAGAGAGATTAGGGAAGAAACTCAAAGTCACAAAACAGCTCAACACCACGAGGAACAAACTTGTTTCTAGACATATACAGACTACTACATTCAACAATAGTACAGTATACTGTCTTCTCCAATGCACATGAATCACTCTCAAGAATAAATCACATTATGAGACCATAAAGCATGCTTTAACTCATTAAAATTTTATGATTATGAAAAGAGGAACCAATTTCAGGAATCTATATATAACCTCCTCTCTGGGACATGGCCAACAGAGAATTGAGTGAAGGGATACATTGTATAAAATGAAAAAGTAGTAACAATTTGTAAATTATTAAGGGCTCATGGGGGGGCAGAGCATGGGGAGCTGGTACAGGGATCCTAAGTGCAAAGCGGATATTTTGAGAGTGATGATGGCAACAAGTGTGCAAATGTGGTGGGCATACAATTGATGTATGTATGGATCCTGATGGGAGTTGTATGAGCCCCCAATAAAATGATTCATTTAAAAAAGGGAGGGGGAAAGAGGAACTTATACCAAAAGGGTAGAGTGAAAAACATTTGGAAATGAATATGGCAACATGTGTACAAATATGCTTGATACAAATGATGTATTGAATGTTATACGAGCTGTAAGATCCACCCATAAAAATCATTGGAAAAAATTTATGATTATACAATCCATTCTCACAGACCACAAGACTATAAAACTAGAAACCAATAATAGAAGGAAGAGAAAAATAAAGACAAAATTATGGAGATTGAGCCATAAACTATTTAAAAGACTGGGTAATAAAACAAGGGATAAAATTTTATATTTTTTGGAAACAAACTAGAACTATAACACAACATATCAAAACATTGGAATGGTGCAAAAACAATCACCAGAGGACAATTTTTAATAATCAACACACAAAAGAAAAAGAGCCACGAATTTGGAGAAATCCAAAATCAACCCCTTACCAGAGTACTTTCAATAACCAGAACAAGGAACATAAATACTTCAACAACAGAAGAAAAGAAATCATAAGTTTCAGCACAGAAATAAATTAACTGAAAGAATGGGGAAAAATCAACAAAACAAGATGCTTGCTTATTTGAAAGATTTAGCAAAATTGGCAAACTTAGCAAAGTTGACAAAAAAGATGAAAATACCTGGAATAAGAGATGAAGTGTGTGACACCACAACAGATCCAAAAATAAATGAAAAAATAATAACGCAGTACCATAAATATCTTTACTCCAACAAATCACATAAATTTAGATAAAATGGACACATGGCTTAAAATACATCATCCACTCAAATCAATGCAGGCAGGTGTTGAAATTCTCAACTGTCCCATGACATAATAAGATATAGGGAACCGTATTAGGAAACTTGCAACTAAAAACCAACACAGACCAGAAGGCTTCACAGGATAATCCTACAAAGTATCCAGAGAAGAGTTGTCATCAATTCTACACAGGCTATTCTGGAATATAAAAAAGGACAACAAACACCCAAACTTATTCTATGACAGATACATAGCCCTTATACCTAAACCCCACAAATACCCCACAAAAATAGAAAACTATAGGCAACTATTCTTCATAACATAGATTAAAAATGCTCAAAAAATTCTGACTAATAGAGCACAACAACATATTTTTATAAAGAATTCATCATGAAAACTGGGATTCATAAGAATGGTTCAGCATTTCAAAACAGTACATGTAATCCACCAACTACACAAGTCAAAGAGTAAAAGGGACATGATCATTATTAGTGGTTACAGAAACTGCATTGGATAATACTCACACACATTTCTGATAAAAGCACTCAACAAAATAGGAAAATCTCTCAAAGACTTGTATATGAAAACTCAATGGCAAAAATCATGCTCAGTGGAGAAAAGCTAGAAACATTTTCTCTTAAAAGGGGGACCAGACAATAAAGCCCAATATCACCACACTTAACTCTCAGTCAACAAAAGGAAATACAAATAGGCAAAAAAGAAGTGCAACTCTCCCTACTTGCGGTCCATAAAGAGAGACTCAAAGGTCTTCACAAAAAGACTGTTGGAAACAATCAAGGGACACAGCAAAGCAACAGGATACAAGATCCGCTACAAGGAGACCTGGATGGAATTCATGCATGTCAGTGAAAAGTGCTATTTTATATATATATATATATATATATATATACTGTGTATATACTATATGGTATACTATAGTATACTATAGTATAGTATAGTATACTATAGTATAGTATAGTGTATAGTATACTATATATACTATACTATATATACTATATATATATAGTACTTCACCCCCAAATGCAAAAAAACTCTATTTTCATAGTACTCATTTTTTTTCACACTAGGCAAGCATCCAGAAAAATGCTCTGAGTTAGTGCACCTGGTTGGTATTGCCTAGAAAGATTTTTTCTGATCACAGTAACATTTTTTGTAAAAGCAGTTTCACTTGAAAATCTTTTCTTTTTGTGCTTGTTGATTTAGGAGACAACATGCAACTATGAAAGTTTGTTTCCTGCTTGGGAAAAAAACCATGGAAACGGTTTTGATGTTGAACACATAGTGCAAGGACAGGAAACACTTGGGAAAAACTTAATTGTAGGAGTTTTTAATCTCATTTCAAAAAAAGGTGTAATGTTGATTGACAACAAAGCTCATTCTGCACTATCATCAACTTCCTGAATGGGCAAAAATGTTGACAAAATTTGTGCACTTGCACTCAAAAACCAATGATGGATCATTGAAGAGATGGGGAAGTTATCTGGATGATCCTGGAGCTTGGTTCAGTGAATTTTAACAGAATATTTGGGAATGCGAAGAGCTGTTGTGAAATTTGTGCCTTAGTCTCTGAGTTACCAAAGAAAAGATCATCTGATGGAAACATGCCTTACTTTGAAAGAACAGGGCCCAGACTCCCCTCCCCGCACCCCCCCCACCCCGACATGTTCATTATTGGTGACAAGAAATGGTGCTTTGTTATGACCCCAAAAGCAAGCATCAATCAAATCAATCAAGCCAGTTGTGGCAATCATGTGCTTATGTTAATTTATGATTGAGATGTAGGGGTGGAGTCTAGCCTGTTAATCTGGAGATAGCCATTGAGTAGCCAACGAGGCCTCCGTGTGGGCATGGCTTTCTCCTGAGACTTCTGGGAAATCTCATGATATTTCCCTCTTGAAGATGAGAAGTTATGTCCCCACTTGTTGGGAGTTCGTCTCAGAGACAAGGAATTATGGATAAGACAAGATGGCAGCATTCGAGTTGCTGAAGGAGCCGGAGGAGAAGCCACATGGAGAGCCCTGCCAGCACTGAATTGCCTCTACCACGACTGGATGCTGTTGATGGACCCTGAGCCGTGGAAGTAAGGAGCCCTGTGGAGGCCCCTGCTGGTGCTGAGACTCTGCACCCACTGGTCTGTCACTTTGTGAGTCAGAAGGAGATGCTATAGACTAGAATCGGGCATATACACTAATATCGGACTTATGACTTTGAACTGGACTGGGTTGGGATGCTTTCTCAAAGTTCCATTTCTTTTGTATATAAACCCTACCCTTATATATGTGTCTATGTGTTTGTTTCTCTAGTTTACCCAGACTGCATAGTCACACTACTCAAAACTCAGGTACTGATACAATAATCAGAGACTGATGTAACAGAACCGAAAACCCAGAAGTAAATGTACTTACAAGCAGCTGATATTCAACAAAACTATCAAATAGGATAAAGACAGCCTCTTCAACACATGGTTTTGGATTAATAAATTGGGTCTCCATATGCAGAATAATAATACAGGGCCCATATCATTTCCCATGTACAAAAATGAACGCTATATTGATCAAAGACCTAAATGTAAACCCCAGACCTCGCAGGATCAACAATGAGAAAATTGGGATATATGTACAGTTCTGAATACAGGGCATGCATAGGTTATCAAGTATAATAAATGAAGCACACACAATGGAAGACAAAATAGATGACTAAGCTCTATTAAAAATAAATCACTTATACACATCAAATAATTTCAGCAAAATGACCCAATCTAAAGGTGGGCAAAAGACATGAATAGAGAGTTCAGCAATAGTGACACTCAAATGGCTAACAAACACTAGGGAAAAATTATTCATATCACTAGCCAGAAGGAAGATACAAATTAAAGCTAAAAAGAGATAACCCCTTACACCCACAATGATAACTCAAATAAAAAAATAGAAACAAGGAATACTGGAGAGGATGTTGGGAAATTGGAAATCATATACACTGCTGGTGGACTTGTAAACATGTAAGTCCACTAAGGAAAGCAGTATCTAAAACAACTGGTAATGGAAACTTGATACAAACCTGAAATACCACTATTGGACATATAGTGCAAAGGAATAGGAGACAGAACACAAAAAGATGGATATTCTCTGATATTTATTGCAGTATTATTCACAATAGCAAGAAGCTAAAAACAAACCAAAAGCCCAAATGTTCTTGTAGGTGCCATTGAGTAGGTTCTGATCTATGGTAACCCTATGCAAACAGAATATATATAAAATACTGTGCCATCTTTTGCAATTGTTCATATGCCTGAACTCATTCTTGCACCCATGGTGTCAGTCCATCTCTTTGAGGATCTTCCTCTTTTTGTGTTCCTCCAGTTTATTAATATGCCCAAAGTATTTAAATATTGCAATTGTTTTCTTTAAGAACTTTGGCAGTATTTCTTCCAAGGCTGATTGGTTTATCCTTTTATCAGTTCATGTTATTTTCAATATTCTTCTCTCATCCCATAATTCAAATGCATAGGTTCTTCTTCAGTCTTCTTTATTCAATGTCCATTTTTCAATATACATGATACAATGAAAACTACTTCTGGCAAAGTTCCGTTTGCATTCTTTAGGTCTTTAGTATCTGGCAACATTTTTGAAGTAATGCATATGGTTTTCATGACTTCTTCTGAGGTAGAGAATCAAATCCTTCATTGTCAGTTCTTAGCCTGGATGCTCCATTGAAAGCTATTTCCTTTGGGTTATGCTGCTGGCATTTGAAATACAAGTGACTTGGATTCTAGATTTACAACAACACACAGGCCATGACAGTATGACACACTGACAGAGAAGTGGTGGGCCACTAAATAGAAGAAGGAATAAAGAGACTCTGGTATATACACACAATGGAATAGTATGCATCCCTAAAAAACAGTGATGAAATTATAAAATACCTTATGACAAGATCTGGGAACTATTATGCTGAGTTTATTCAGCCAATCATCATAGACAAATATTGGATGACTCCACTATTATAAAGATAAACACTAAAACAAATCAGGCTTCTGCTCTCACGTTACCTAAAATTCTAAACCAGTCTCCCAAATAAAGAGGTAGGGACCTTGTCTAGCAACCATGAACATCACCCACCATCTTTACAACCACTTCAATGGGGGAGACAAAATGCCTGCAGCAGTTATTTCTTCAGAAAAGAGAGAAAGAGAGAAGACCATTCATCTGTTGTCACACATTTTGCTAAGGTCACACCGAATGGTAGACATTTCTTCAAGAATGATAAGGAAGCCTAATTTGAAAGTCAACCAAACTGAGGGGAAATGGAGCACTTCCGTTTTGGAGAAAGTGTTTTAATTTCTGTTGATGGGTAAATGGGAAGGAACAACTTCCTCTTGGAGGTAAAAATGCCTAACAATACTGAGATAAGACTCAAGGGGAGAATATATCTGAAACTTTTTGGACACTTGTGTGTCCCTCATTTTTTTTGACCTAGTTTCCATCCAACCTTTGGTGATTCAAATCATATACTGTGTCTTTAGACTCTTTCCTTTTGGGGAACAAGACAGTCTTCATAGGCCACACCATAAGGACGCATACTGAAAAGTGCATTAAATGAACTGGGCTTTACCTCAAACTTACCTGCACCTCTTGAACTTAAGATGTAAGCTCCCTGACTTTAAGAATACCCAATGAGGATGTGAGGGCGATCTGGCTGCGACATCTGTCACCCCATTGATCGCCAGGGTTGATTCGGCTGATCTGGCTGGCTAGGCAGGTGTCCCCTTCCTCCCTCACCGCTCCCTGTGCGTCCCTCCCGAAGCTGCGCGCTCAGTTGAAGAGGACGACCTTCCCCGATAGAAGGAGGACCGTCCTTCAGTCAAGGGTATACCAGTAGCTGCGCTCCCCTGCTAGAATCTCCAAACAAGCCTCAAAAATGCCCAATGAAAGAGAACACAGCACCACCATATATTTACTATTTTTATGTCCTTCTTACCTTACTATTACTCTGGTTAAACATGCTTCTGCACTTGTGAATGAATATTAATGGAGATTTTGCTTTATCACCAACATTGTTACATTAGGATTACATTGTTAATGTAAATATTGTTCATTTATTTAAATGTTTGATCTGTACCATTCAATAATTTAAGGAATGTGGTTCAGAGCCAATCTATACTTGCATAATTTATTTTTCTCAACAATGAGTTAAGCTTTATACCATTGGATAAATTAATCACATGATCAAGACGATTGCCTTAGAACCCAGGGTGATGGATCAATAATTGTCTCTAATACAGAATGATAGGGAGGTCTCTAAAGTGAACCAAAAGTGTATATAATTCATAAATATGTGAATAGGTATTAGGCTTCCACTTGATTCTAGCTCCAAGCTAGAGAGAGTTGGTTTTTATGAAATGGCCCTCGTCAATTCTCACCCTCATGAAGGCATCATTGAAGATATGGGTGTTACAGTAATTTGGTGAAGAGATGATTGAAGATATGTGTGGTTTGGCAAAATTTGGTGAAGAAATCAGATGGTTCCTAGCTATCAGAAGGAATAGTGTCTGGGGTGTTAAAGGCCTGTCTTTAAACAAGCAGACCTATACATGAGGATCTACTATGTCCACATGGAAGAAGCACACCAGAATATGATTCAAGGATGTTAAATAATAAATTACAAATCCGAAAGATGGCATGGAATCAGAACTTTAATTGTGAATGCCTGAATTGCAGAAGACAATGGATGTCAGAGAGAACACATAGTTCATTTCCAGGATCCCTTGATGAATTAACCTTCAACCCTCTGATGAATCTTTTCTGACCATAGTTGACAGCGATGAACAACCTTGTTTTCAGATATTGAATATTGGAAATGCAGTCATGACAGATGTAATTAAGCTAAAATGTGATCATTAATCATTTGGACTCCTTTTCAAGCCATCTAAGATTTATTATAGCTTAATTCTCCCTGATTTTTTCCTTGCGTTTATTTTGCTATGATTGTACTTGTATTGGGGAATATGTTTTCCATCACAGAAGACTAGCACAGGTATAGCTATGAAACAGTAACAGCATTAGAAGTTTGTTGGAGGCATGGAGACTTAGGAGGGTAGAAGGAAATGGGTAGCTAATAATGAATACAAGAAAGAAGAAAGTGTTCTTGAATTGATTGTAGAGATGATTATGCAACTCTAAAAATATGACTGAACTATGGAACTATGTGGTATGTGAAGTATATTGTTAAGAAAAACTATAGTTTTTTAAAAGATGGCATTTGCAGCAGATAAGTTGCTGGTTTTGAAATATCCTATCATGTCCTCTCCAGTGCTGTTTCAAGCACCATGGCCATGTTTTCCAATTGCTGTTCTCTTTCTTTTGTTTCTAAGTAGTGGAGGTTGGCAAATCCCAGATGTGTGCGTAGTAAGACTGGAGACTTTGCTTGACTTGGGAGGTCACCAGGCTTAATGACCCTAAAATTGGAAGGAGACACAGTAGGCTGCTAGTTCATAGGGATGGGAGATTCTAGGAATCCAGAATTCAGAATGGCAGACCGTTGCTTCGCTCTCATGTTCCAAAGACTGCTGGTCAGATGACTTATTGATTGCAGCATAAGAAACAAATGATAAGCTTTGACAGAATGTCTATCTATTTGGGACGTAGATCACACCCACAGAAAACCTGAAGTGAAACCAGAAAGGGTAGCAGACGTGAATAATCTACCTGTACTCTGGTATAAAAAATATATATACAAAAGTTATGCCTCACTTCCATCAAGTCAGTGCTACCACATAATGAATGAACCCCTAGGCCAAAGTAGAAGGCCCTGTGAGTTTCCAAGACTAGCTCTTTACAGTAGAAAACTCTGATATTCTCCTGCAGAGATGCTGGTAGTGTCAAACAGCTACATTTGGAGTTAAAAGCCCAACAATAAGCCCTACAACATCAGTATGTATCCTCCTATAGTGGATGAGAAATGAGATACTTCTGATCTTGAAACTTGTGTTTTATTATTATTTGATGAGGGACTGGGCAGATATGATTAAGTTAAAAACCGATAATCATCAAGTTGATGCTGACTCATGGCAGCCTTCTATCACTGTACTATGTGGAAAATAACAAATTAAAGAAGAATGGTGTGGCATTAATGTCAAAATGAACAATTCCAGACTAATTTTTAAGTACAATGCTGTCTGTGATATGAAAATATCTATCTGCATACAAGGAAATCTAGTTAATAGCACTATGATTTCTATTTATGCCCCAACCATTAATGCTATTGATGAAGAAATGAAAGAATTCTTCTAACGTCTTTGATCAAACATGAATAAAGAAAGATGGCTAACTGTGGGAGATTTAGATAGAAGAATTAGAAACAAAGAGGAAGGACGACTAGTTGGAAAATATGAGCTTGTTACTAGAAATGGAACTAGGAGATCACATGGTATATTTTGCACAACTAATGACCTTTTTGTGGCAAATATCATTTTTCACAAGATAAAAGACAATTGTACATAAGGACCTCATCAGAAAGAATAAACAGATATCTGGGGAGAGATGATGGCGAAATCTTCAGCCAAAACATGACCAGGGACTGACTAAAGCAGAAAATAAGTTTCTGATATTTGAAACCAGGTAAAAGACTAAAATTAAAATAAATTAATGAAAGCCAAAATGTCACGTTGAGTATATAAGGGGTATCCACCAAGAAACCAGAAAAAAAGTTCCACTGCGTGCAGTTTTCATAACACACCTTTTTCTCTTTAGGCAAATATTGAACAACTTGCTCTGAGTTAGCACCCAGTGGCATCACCAGGGAAGGTTCTCTCTGGCCACAGTCAATTTTTATGTGAAAGCAGTTTCACAAGAACCTAAATTTTTTTTATGATGGTCAATTTAAAAGAACAGTGTGCTGCTGTGAAATGTTTCTCACTCAGAAAAAAAAAAGTGCTGCAGAAAGTGTTGTGATGCTGAGCACAGCTTACAAGGAATAGTACTATGGGAAAAGTTCAAATGTACTAGTGGTTTTCTCATTTCAAAAAGGTGAAATTTGATGACAAACCATGTTCTGAACATCCATCAATTTCCTGAATGGACAAAAATGTTTGAAGTCTGTTATACAAGCCGACTATTAATCAAACTTTCTGTTTAGAAATTCCGGTAAGATAGCACAATAGTGTGCAACAAAAAAAGTGCTGATTTGTGACTGGGGTATTGTTTTTGCCATGACAATGCACCTGCGATCATAGGACACCAATTTTTGGCAGAAAAAAGCATGTCTCTGTCACCCCATGCACCTCAATCACCTGACCTCATTCTGGGTGACATCTTTTTGTTTCCTTGAATGAAGAGGAACATGAAAAGACAGCAATTTGACAACATAGAAGAGGTGAAGAAAAAAAATGAGGGAGGTGCTGTCAGCCATCCAAACAGAGGAATTTGAAAAATGTTTCCAAGAATGGAATCACAGACTTTACAAATGTATTAAGTATAATGGAGTGTACTTTAAAGGCGATATGTTTGTTTGTTTGTTGCTTTAAATACATAGCTCTGAAAAAAATTCATATTTTGTGATACATCCCCATAGACCACATGAATTTTGAATTCATCCATGAGCAGATTTGATATATTAATGAGACATTAATGAAAAAAGACCAGATAAGCTGTGAGATGACATTAAGAACATCATATACAAAGAAAGCAAAGGTCAATAAAATGACAGAAAAGAAAGAAAATTTAAAAAATTGCTGTTATTGAAACTGTGAAAAAAGCAAATGGAAGAAATTCACTTATAGATAGCTGGTTTTCTGCAAAGAACTGAAATACATGAAATACATGAAATGAGAAAGAGGCACGCTCTTCAACAAATGATGTGGGAGGAAATCGATGTTCACCTGCAGAATGAAACAGGACCCATACCTCACACTAATCACAAAAACTAACTGAAGATGAATGAGAGACCTAAATGCAAACCCCAGGGTTATTAGCATCATCAATGAAAAAGTTGGAACAAACATATTCCAGGGTATACATGAATTTCCATGTATAATCAAGGAAGCACACTTGTGAAAGACAAAATAGATGACTGGGACTTATTAAAAAGTAAACACATGTGTATCAAAAGACTTTTTCAACCAAAATAGTGAAACAAGAGTCCAGACATTGGGAACAAATCTTCAGCAATGACAAATTGGACCAAAGACTAATTAGTAAAAGCTACAGAATTTGGCAACAACTCATTAAGAAAATAACCCACTCCAATAGTGGGCAAATGACTTGAATAGACAATTCACAGAGCAAATGGAAGAAATGATAACATAACGGGTTAAAGATTAAAACAAAAAACAGCTCTGTGAGTAAATTATGATAGTGATATATACACAGCCACAGAGTGAGAAAGTCAAAAATGTAAGAACACACTCAACATTGCACAAGCTGAAAACTAAAGCATTATCCTAACACAAGTCTCTAGAAATCAACAGCTTATAATTAGAAATGTTTCAACAAGCTAATGAAACTTTGAAAGCAAACATTTATCTACATCAAGAACTTTGGGAGCTAGCTTACCTGGCTAACTGACTGAAAGAGATCTAGATGTATAACCCATCCAAAGATGAACAACCCAACATCAAATAATATCACATGTAAGTCAAATTCAATGACAGTTGCAGTAATGTACTGACAAGGAGCTTCCAGAATTTCAAGATGAATCTAAACAAGGAAATGGCACAAGGAATATAATTGCTGACATTGGTTAGATCTTGGCCCCAAATAGGGAATACCAGAAAGATGTCTAATTTTCTTTATAAAGGAATTCAACTGCATACATCATAATAAGCTCTGGATAATTTTGAAATTACAGAATATTTCCTTGTGCTTACCTTTACATGAACAAAAAGACAGTCATTTGAACAGTACAAAGATATCATATGATTTTAAATCAGAAAAGTTATATGTCAGGCTTGTATTAACCAACCATACTTAATCTGTATGCTGAGAAAATAATCTGAGGAGATGTACTGTAAGAAGGTGAGCATGACATCAGGATTGAGAGAAGGCTTGTTAACCACAATGGCACAACCTGGCCTGCCCAATGTAAGGAGGTCTTTAAGCACTTCCTAATGGAGTCGAAGACAGCAGATATCAGCATAAATTATAATCAAATGCAGACAAAACCAAAATTTTCACTACATCAATAGGCAATACCATGATAAATGGAGAAAAGATTGAAGCTGTCAAGAATTTCATTTCATTTTTGTCTACAATCAATGCCTGTGGGCAACCATCAAGAAATAAAATAGAGTGCTGCATTGGGCAAACCTGGTGCATAAGACCTCTTACAAATGTTGAAGAACAAGAATGTTACTTTGAGGACTAAGGTGTGCCTGAACTAAACCATGATATTTTCAACCACCACATTACATGTGAAAGTTTGCAATGAATGAAGAAGACTCTGGAAGAATGGATACATTGAAATTAATGCAGAGAAAGAATATTGAAAGTACCAATGACCCAGTCAGGGTTCAGTATAAAACTGATGAAGCATATAACTTTTATCTAGTTCTTCAATGCTCCCAACCCCCCACTATCATGACCTCAATTAAACCTTACAATTATGGCTAGACCAGAGTATGTACACTGGTAGAGATAAGAGTTGGAAACACAGGGGATCAAGGACAGATAAACCCCTCAGGACCAATAATGGGAGTAGTGATACCAGGAGGTGGGAGGAGAGAGGGAGCCCATCACCATGAACTACATATGACCTCCTCCAAGGGGACCAGCAACAGAAAAATGGGAAAAGGGAGATAGCGATTAGTGTGAGGCATGGAAAAAATTTAAAAACTATCAAGGGTTCATGAGCGAGAGAGGGGACAAGAGGAAAGAAATGACCTGATACCAAGGGCTCAAGGAGAAAGAAAATGCTGTGAAAATCGTGATGACAACAAATGTACAAATGTGCTTGACACAATGGATGTAAGTATGGATTGTGATAAGAATTGCATGAGCCCCTCCCCCAAATGATTTAAATAAAAAAGTAGAAAGCACCATAGACTTCCAGGAGAACAAATTATCTTGTAAGAAATACAGCTAGAATGCTCGTTATATGCTAGGATGGTGAGACTTTATCTAAGGACTTTATCAAAGACCTTATGTAAGGACTTTGTGGACATGGGAGTTAGAACCCTATGTCATGGAAGTTTTTGAAGAGACTGTGAGCCCAGTGAGATTTTGATGTGGAACTTTAGGCCTGCACAGCTCTAATAATACATTTTTTGTTTGTTTACCTTTAAACCAATCCTGTGAAACATATGGAGTTTTTTAAGCCATCAGGGAACAGCAGACATAATAATGAAATTGATAGAGACAAAGTTGCCCTTTTAGGGGTTCAGGCTGGTGAATGGAAGTTATTGTTCAATCCTTTCAAGATCAAATTATTCTCTACTTTGATCTTTAAACTTTTAAAATAAATTATGACTTGCATAGTTCTAGAAATAGGTCAGTCACCAAGTCAAATCTGAAGAACAAGAATCACATCATTACATAGGAGGAGGAGAGCAGGGTGGGGACCTAAGGCCCTCTGGTGGGTAATTGGTCACCCCTTTACAGGGGAGTCACAGGGAGGAGACAGACCAGTAGGGGGGCAGCCAGGCAGTGATGATGCATACAAGTTCGCTCTAGTTCCTGAAGCCTTCCTCCCCGTCCCCCAAACATCATGGTCCCAACTCTACCTTGCAAATCCAGATGGACTGGAGAAGTCACACTAGCATAGAGGGGAGATGGAGATATGGGGAAACCCGGATCAATGGGCCCCTTCAGGCCAATGGCTAGATTGGCGATATTGGAAGGGTGGAGAGAAGGGGGGTGGAGAGACGGAACCAACAGCAAGGATATATACACAAGCTCCTATTTGAAGGACGGGCATCAAAGGAGTGGGTTGGGGGGTTGGAGGAGAGGTCGGGCAGTGTAAGATATGACAAAACAATAACAACGTATAAAGTATTGAGGGTTGCAGGGGAGGAGAGACCAGGGGAAGAGGAGAAGGAATGGAAAAGCCGATAATAGGGGCTTAAGGGAAAAGGTGGACGATTGGAGAACAATAATAGAAGTGGACATGAGAGGGTGCTTGACGAGTATGCTTATTTATATATTGTGAAAAACGATGTATGAGCCCCCAATAAAATGATTGGAAAAAAAACCCTGATAAACAGGAAGAAGGGTCATGAAGCTGAGACAGCTGTAGTCTGCTGAAAGTTCCTAAGATCAGCAGCTGAAGCAACAAGAGACTGAAGACCAGACAGAGGTAAGATCAGGATCCCACAGAAGGCAAAAGGCCCAAGATGATTGGACTCTACATTATCATTATCATTCCCAAGGCCACCCACGGAAGTATAATCAGACTTCGACCCAAGTGATAGTTTGGGCTCCATCACTACCCGTACCCAGGAGTATCTAGTTGACATAATCCCTAACCATCACACTACATTTTTAGTGATGGAAGGAATTTGAATAAAGGAACTTTTTTTTTACAGCTAAGGAAAAAAGATGGTTTGACCTAGTGTCTACAAAAATGGGCCCAAGCACAATTGAGAAAGTGGTACAAGACTGACAATCATTTTTGCTTTTTCTTGTACATAGATAGGGTTGCTAAGAGTTGGAATTGTCTCAAAGTCATCGAATGGCAACGTCTTTGCAATCTGCTCATGAAATCCCTAAGATAATTTTATTCTAAAAAATTTCTCATTATATGTGGTTGACTCTAGAATCAACCCTAACACATCAGTACTCAGCATCTAAAACTTCTAGATGAGCCTCTGGAACACAACTCCCAATCTTGCTCAACACTAGCTCCCCTCTTAGATGGGTCATTCTCTTCACTGGGCTTGTTTGTGGAAGCTCAGCACAAGATTTCTTCTTTTCATATTATAGCCTTCTATGAAATTATATCTTTCTATGAATTATATCTATGAATTATATTATGGCTTCCTATGAATTTAGCACTATTTCAAATTCATAGTCACAAGACATCTCCATAAAGTTTGTAAAAATTATATCATTATAAATGAGGGGGAGTACAGATTGGAGGCCCAAAGCTCATCAGTAGGTGAAGCGACATCTCCTTACAGAAGGGTGGGGGGAAGAGACAAGCCAGTCAAAATGCAGTGTAGCATAATTGAAATGTGCAACTTTCCTCTAGTTCTTAAATGCTTCCTTCCCTAAACCCCCACTATCATGATCTCAATTCTGCCTTACATATCTGGCTAGACACGGGATGCACACTGGTATGAATAGGAACCAGAAATATGGGGGATTCAGGACAGATGATCCATTCAGGACCAGTGGTGAGAGTAGTGATACCAGGAGAGTGGAGTAGAAATGGGAAACCAACTGCAGGTATCTACATATAACCTCCTCCCTGGGGTATGGACAATATGAAGGGACACATCGGAGAGTGTACAATATGACAAAATAATGATAATTTGAAAATTATCTAGGGTTTATGAGGGGGGGAAGGAGGGAAAATATGAGGAGCTGATATCAAGGGCTTAAGTAGAAGGATTATGTTTTTAAAATGACGATGGCAACAAATGTACAAATGTGGTTTGCCTACAATAGATGTATGTATTGACTGTGATTATAGTTGTATGACCCCCCCAATAGAATGACTTAAAGTGAAAAAAATACTTTCCAATATTTGTGTGGAATGTATAATTAATTTAAATATAGATCATAATACAATGAGGGGTAATTTTCTGTTGTAAATGTGAAACTAACATGGTAAAAATATCCAAGAGAAAAAAATTTTAAAAGGACAAATTTAGTGACTCTAATATTTCTTTCACTCTAATATTCTTTACCCTATAACCTGAAAACACTGTTCTGGGGGAAAGTTCAAACAATTATGTATTTCTCTTATGTGGGGAAAAATAAGAATGTCTCAATTATAAACTAGTAAGCTGAGAAATCTGCAAAGATGTAAAAATAGATATATTCTGTTCAATAAAAAGACTGAAATACTATGATTTATCTAGAATAATGCCAAATATAGCACATGAATTTTCTCATTTCAGCTGTTCTATTTCTTAACTTACCACTCAGAAAAAATTGTTCCCAAGCAGAAACTTAAGACTGACATTTTACCGTTCACAGTTCACATAAAGCAAATCAGTCTGAGTGCAGCTGATGTGGGCAAGGTGAGGGAATTCAATCCCAAGTCCAAACCCAAGTTTGAAACAATCTGCTTGCCTCGTATGAAACCTGGGTTTTTTCTCTTTTCCTGTCAAAATACTGTCTTCCAATTCCTGTTTCTTCAAATACTATTAGATAACTTTGACAGTTGTTTTTTCTAATGGTTTTTAATTCATTCAATCATTATTGAATATTTCTTAAGCACATATGAGTAGCTGGTGGCGCTAAAGAAAAGGTTAGTGGTTAGCACTCTTTCCAGACACTGCAGGAAAAAGACGGTGCAGTCTGCTTCAATAAACGTTCCGGCTCAGAAACTCTGTGGGGGAAGTCCTACTCTGCTCTCAATGGTTGCTGAGTCAGAGTTGACTCCATGGCCTGGGCTTGGTTTGGGTTAGTTACATGACATGCACACCATCTCAAAGGACAGCGTGCGGCTTGCATGTGGCCTGCAAATGACATTTATCCAGCCTGCCAGGTGTTTCTGCCACTGCTGCTGTCCTGCTTAGCAGCCAAATAATTCCCAGCCCCAGTTTCTTACTATTTTTTTAACTAAAGTCCAGCCTTCCAACAGTATGAGGGACAGTGAACTGGCCCCCTGTTTAAAAACTTTGAGGAGTCTGATACTCTTTCCAAGGGGAACTATTTCTATTATTTCATTGAATGTCAAGCATTTATTTTACCTTGACTCTGCTGAAATTTTAAAAGAGCTGTTGGCATAACAAAAGTCAAGTGATGTGAAAGGGTTATTCTCAGAGAACAACTTGTATCATATTCTAATTGAATATATAACATTTATTTTAAGTAATCAAAGTTTATTTATCAGACTTTGAATTATTAATCTCCTTTGTTTACTTGTCATTTGTCAGTATTTTTTGTGTATTTGTTGAGGTCAGAGTCCTGTTTACAGTTATTTGTTATTCATCAAGAAGCTTGATATGGCCGTAGCATGCAGCAGAAAAACATATATATACATCAATGAATATAGTACGGGGATTACGTAAATTGTGTCTTTTACTATGTTGCTTTTAAGAGCTCTGATCTTCATTGCATTCGAGTCCTCAGGACCCACCTCCATCATCTAAGTTCCGGTTACTTTCGGGACATTTCCGTCATGCTGTGTGGAAGAGAAAAGGAATCCAGAGAAGCTCAGAGACGCATTCAGAGGAATTCAGGTTCTTCCCCAGACATGTAAAACTCCGACAGTGAGTTGGTGCGGACTTACAGTACAGTAACCTTATAGGGAAGGGTAACGCTTCGCCTGTGCATTTGAGAGTGCAAATCTTCACCATCTTTATGCTACAGAGTGGCTGCTTTTGAACTACCGGCCTGCAAGTAGCAGCCCCACGTGTCACTGCGATTCCATAAGGGCTCCTCAGCTGTCATAGAGATATGGGTTAATATCCAACTTCCTTCATTTTGACGGGGCAAAATGAGAGTGCAAATATTCATTTTCTGCTCCATAGTAAATAATAACAACATAAGTCCACAAGGCCACCAACTTCAAGTTGCTTCTGACTTATGACAAGATACAAAAGGTTTCAATGGGGAAGAAAATCTTAGAGATCTACTCTCCTCAAGGTTAAAGTCAAGGAAACTCCATGCCTCAGTTCTACTCTGAAAGATGCTGTTGATGTCGTTGTTACCTGGATAGTTTAGATCAGTGGTTACAGCTTTCTTTGAAAAAGATAGCTTCCTTAATGGTCATGATTGTTTGTGACGATCAACAGGATACCAAAAAAGATACACATTTTTTTCCTTCATACAGTCATGTTGCATAGCTATTGACTTATTCGAGTAAATAGAGATATTCACAGTACATTTCACAGCGTTAGAAAGTATTGATGCCAATATTTTTTAATAAAGTCTTTATGAGAGGATACAAAGTAAAGTTATTCTTGCCATCAATACTTGTTTTTTCACTTCTATAATTAACACATTATATAAATGTACATGTAAACAGATTTCATATTGCAGGTAAGAATGTGATTGGTGCTGTCAAATTACAGCAGGAAGAAGTGTTGTGGGAGCGTGAAGTGTTATGGCAGTGTGAGAACACACCGTTTCTGGGCACACACCTTCTCATTTTCTCCCCACATCTGTACGACTTGCTATCACTTGCAGAATCAATCTGCAACTTGAAAATGTTTAATTGCTCCCAACTTTGATACTACAAAAATAATCCTGTGATAAATAACCATAAATAATCTTTAGCAAACATCTATGGATGGATCTGAAGGGGACATATCACCATATGCCAGTGTATCTTGTTACGCCCTCCGTAAGCTCTCTACAGTAGTGCCATCACCCAGTCTTTCTTCTTGCTCCAGATGCCACTGTAAATGGTAAAATTGTCTATGGGAATTTAACATCTTTTATGGTTGTAACCCTGGAGATTAGATTCTTCCCTTTGCCCTACATTTGTTTTCCTTTATCATTATTATATTACTTTCGTGATGGTAATGGTGTTCTGCTTCCACTCCAGACTCTTCATCCATGTCCCTGCACTATTGTCCCTTTCCTATTAGTCTCACTGTCCAGAGTTGCTGGTCGTTTTGATTCACATTTAAACCCCTGAGTGGGAAGCACCAAACTCTGAGGTTTAGAGCACTTTACTTTTCCACAGCAATTTTATCAGCCATAATTTAACAACACCAAATCTAGTCCTTGCTTATCATATGCAATCTGTTTACATATTCATTTTATAGTGTTGTAATTACAGATGTGAAAAAGCAAATGTTGATGCCAAGAAAAAAAAATATTTTGTGAACGTTCCCCCTGAAGATGTTGAGGATTCTGGCTTCGTTAGTACTAGGCTGCATCCCCCCTTGTATGCTGGCCATATCCCTTTAGTCTGATTCTCCCATTTGGTATTTCCCCACATTTCTGATGCTATTGTTGCTGTTGTTGGACTCCTAGCCACCCTGTGTACCACAGAACATTATTTCTGACAACTCACCACAAATCTCCCCTTGTGATCTTGGCCAAACACATCAAGTCACACAGGCCCAACCTTGGCTTCTCAACTACCTTCACCAAGGTTTGGATGTACGCAAAGTCCAGACTTCACTATGGTTCTCAACACGTGGATCCTAGAGTGGTCTCACTGGGTTGAAATGTGGATCCTAGAATCCATGTTGTTTTAGGCCAGTGGGGTGCAAGCACACTCCTCCTGTGTCTACTCACTCAGGCTTTCTTGGTTGAGCAGTATTTACCAGGGTCCAGCTCTTCACAGACTTTTCACTGCAGTCTATACGTTGCTCTATTTCCATATCTGTATGGCCCTAGGCTTGCACTCTGCCAACTCACCCTTCTTAGGTCCATGTGCACAAGGTCCCTTGCTGTGGGTCCTTTCACCTGGGCCTGACTGCAGAATTCTGGTCTCATGAAGCATCAAATTAGGACTCCTCTCATCAGGGAATGTAAAAGCAATTTTTCTTAGGTCTGTGTACTCATGCTTCTCTTATCTTGGTGATTTCATGGGGCCATCAAGCGTGGGTCACACTAAGCTTGGGCAGTTGCCACCACCGTACGATGGCCGTCTTGAACTTGTGCGAAGGGTAGAGTGACAACATTTTTCTAATTCTAAGACCACTGATTTTTGCCAATATTTGGTTCTTTTATTCTATAACTGTTGCAGGGATTCGGAATACTTGAAGACTTATACCACTGTCTTGGTCCACTCCCTTGACTATTTGCAAAGCCACACATTGGATTTGTCTATTTGGGGCTTTGGATCTTTTCAGTGTCTTCTCAATGTGAAATTCTAACTACTTCAATCTGCTGTGCCTCCTGCCATACACTTCCATTTATACCCCACATATAGGAGCCAGAATCTATATTGTAACAAGAAGTTAGCTGATTTGTATCATTTGGCATCTTGTTAAAATGTAGATTCTGATTCAGCATGCCTGGGGTGCAAATTCAAATTCAGACCAGGGGCTCAAGATGGAATGTACACATCTGAAGCCCTGTTCTCCATGTGAGTGAACCTTTAAAACCAAGATCAATCACATGCCATTCTGTGCTCCAAACTCGCCATCGTTTTCTGTTTCCTTGAAGGGGAAAACATAATTCAAAAAACGAAAATGCCACTCTTTGTAAAATTAGCCACTGCCATAATAATGCTGGGTACAAGATACTATCAAATCTCATTACTTAAATTAGCTTACTTCACTTATGCTCATCTATATGGTCTAAATTTTGTAATCTTTGCTCGTTTGCACTTGGTTTAAGCTATACATTATTTTTTTCTTCAGCTTCATATGTTCCTTAGTCTAGTATTCCTCTCATAGCAATACTGTCAACACAAGAGTATACAGCCTATGTCAGGGCATTTACAGCCTCTGATTGTATTCTATTGGTTGTGCTGAGTATTGGTCACTACATGCCACACAGTAACCCAAAATCAAGGAACAAGAAGTGTCATCTAACACTAGCAAGTTAAGTCAAGTAGATTAGTTGAGATACTCTGTAAAGGATGTGCTATAAAGAGATTAATCAGGAAAGGGCTTTTTGGAGATTCCTTTATGAAAGTTAAATTAAGGAGATGGTAGTGGGCCAGATGAGATTTCTCTGAAGTTTTACCCATTGTGGAGGGAGTGAGAGAAGGAAATGAAATTAGTCAAGAAGACTAATCTCAGATTGAAGTGAGACTTTACTGAGTTCCAGCTACAGGATTGAGAATCATTCAGAGAAGAATCTTATATTCTTCCCATGAGAAAAATCTTATGGTTTTTCCAGGACATGCACAGTCATTAGCTCAGAGCTGCTCAAGATAAAGGAACCTTCAGAGTAGATCTAGTGGTGAAAAAAGCAGGGGGTTCTATCACTGCTCTGGGGTTTCTTGAAAGAGGCCTGAGCGGAATTTTTTTTAAAAAAAACAATGCCATTTTCTTGTGAAACCAACAATTGGATAAGGAGGAATGACTTCCTGGGGATGTGAGGAAAAGAAAGAATAGTATTGAGAAATATTCTAATTAGACATAGCCAGGCCTGAAAATTCACACAAATCTGGTATTCTGCTCTCTCTTTGGTCTCATTTACTACCACCTTCTTTCCATAAGCTCAATGCTAGCTCCAGAGTTCATTCCTCACAGGAGCACACCAGGCATGGGCCTGTTGTTATAGGGATGCTTTATGCTTTATGCCCAGAAGGCAGCATTGCTCCTGCCTTCATTTTCTTGTGATGTTTATTCAAATGTAAACTTGTCAACAAGTTCTTCCCTAACTGCCTTCTCTAAGATTTCAACCCCCATTCATATGTGGCAGGCACTATAAATTATTTTCAAGAACTATTCTTTGCAAGTATTAAGTAGGTTGGTGATTGAAAAGACAGAAAATATTATAAATTACACTTTTGTACTACATTTCCTAGCTTCTGTGGGCAGTACATAATCCAAGAAATAGTACTACTTAGAAAGCCTTCATATGAATAATTTAACAAATATTTGTCTTTAGGAAAAATACTGAATTCAGGACATTTTCCAAATAATCAATAAGCAAGAACAAATACTACAATGTTTACTTTTTAGGGAAAATATGTGACTACAAGGAAAAGTTAAGAGCGTCTTCACTCCCTTCCTCCTCTCATCCTCACTCTAGATAACCTAAAAAAGAATAATTTGAATGACCAAATTGATTTACAAAAATGGTTTAGACAACTTTTCTGCTATGATGCAGCAAGCATGCACCAAATAAGTCTCATAAGAGAGAAAGATCACAGAAAAGTTAAATCCTCTACTTTTCTATGCCAAGAGATCATTAAGAGCTGAGAGAGTTCACCCCAGGGCACAATGGCCATTACAGCTGCATGAAAAATAGAGAGTTGCAGCCTCAGCAAAGGAAACAAATAGACAAACAAAAGGAACTTCCTAAAATGGATTCAGAACTATGACAAAAACACTTAACACTTGTTATTTAGCATTTAATTCATTTCAAAACCAAAGATTATCATTTTACAAATAGGCATGGGTTAATCCGGTTGGCTAGAGAAACAAATTCGGTGACATTCATGTATATGTAAGAAAGAGCCTTATACCACAGAGTAATTTTATATCAAGAAAACACCCAAGCTCAGGTCAAATCCATTAAGTTCGATACTACTCCATAGATCTCTTTTCAGACTCTTGAAGATACAAGGAAGATCACAGTTTGGTGAGTGACAAGTCTTGTGGTTCCGGTAGCAGTGGAAGCATCACAGGGCTGGTGAAGGTCTCCACTGCATGATTCTCTCAAGTTTCAAAATGACTCCACATGGCTTATCAATATGAAGGTGAAGCAGAGAGAAAGGAAGTTCCCAGACACCTCATGAGAAGGCCAAGCCAACAAAGAGGCACCATTAGGCTGTGACATGATTGACTCCATTCCTACACTTGCTTATTGAGTTGACATGCAATTATGGAACTATCACAAGGAAGTAATCATGATGATAAAATATGTTTTACAGTTTATAGTATCCCTTAGGAAGAGAACTACAAATTCCACCATATATAGTTCTTGTTAGCTTCCATTGAATTGACTGTGATTTATGATGAGGACACATAAACAAAATGATTTTTTCCAGCCTTCCCTAATCTATATAGTGCCATCATATTTGATTCCAATGTGTGTCACTGTCAGTTTTGAGTGCTTACCTGCCCAGAACACTCATGCAAAATATTGTATTAGACAATTTTTTGTTGTTATCCATACAGTTTTCATGATTAACTTTGGGATTTATCTTCATGATTAATTTTGCTACTCAGGGTTTTCTTCACAATTCATCTTAGTCTGGAAGCTCCACGGAAATCTATTCACCATGGGTGACCTTGCTGGCATTTAAAATGTTAGTGGCAAAGCTTTCGGTGTCATAGCAACTTGCAGGTCACCACAATATGACAAATTTAACCACCATGTGTTATGGATATGCATGTAAGTCTCAAAGCATTGCAACTAGAGTCTAGTTATTGTATTCTTGAGTTTTTTTTCCCAAGTAAAATATAGTTAAACAGGTTTCTATGATCAATGGAACATTGCAGGCATTTTCTCAGTAATACACTTGTCTACATCTCATTAGGATAAGGAAACTTTTCAAAAATGGGAACTTTTGTGCCATGGAAAATGATTTTGAAGTCGTGAAAGTATAGATATTTAAATAAAACTCAAAGGGACAATATTTGCCACACGTTTACACAAATAGCTCACAAAACAGCATTTTTTATTGCTCAAGTGTTTAAATAAAGTCAAGAAAACCTTGAAAATCAGCAGATGGCAAACCATAGACCTTAATAAATGAAGACATTGCAACTGACATCAAAATCTGGTCGAGGAAGATAAAAGTTATCATTGGTGTGGTAGCTACTTAAGTTGTGGGTTTCACATGATTCCGTATTTTTAATTGGACCAATTACCTAGAGTTCTTCAAGTTTTTGGCTCAACAGGTGTCATGAGTTGCAAAGCCAATCAACTGAATCAAGGAAAGCTAATGTTTTGAAGCAGGATTTAAACCTCTTGTTTATGGTACTTGTGTGTTACTGAAAGCAGAGAATATCAGAAAGATGTTTCCTTGTGCATTTATCGACTATACTAAGACATTTGACTGTGTAGATCATAACCAACCATGGATAACCTTGAGAGGAAGGGAAGTCTTACAACATTACATTGTGCTCATGCAGAACTTTTGTATGTAAAGGATCAATAAGCAGTTGTGAGTGCAGGAAAAGGTTCTGTATTGGTTAAAATTGGGAAAGGTGTACATCAGAGTTTCATCCTTTCCTCATACATATTCTATCTCTATGTTGAGCAAAATAATCAGTGAGACTGGATTATTTGTAGAAGAATGCACAGCCAGCATTGGAAAAGATTTATTGACAATTTGCACTATGAAGATGACACAACCCTGTTCTCCGAAAGTGAAGATGACTTGAAACACCTGCTGATGAAGTCCAACAGTTGCAGGTTTCAGTATGGACTATCGCTCAATGTAAAGAGGAACACAAATCTCATAAATGGACTAATAGATGCATCGTGATGAATATAGAAAAGGTTGAAGGTCGTCAAGGATTTCATCTCTTTTGGACTGCTCATGGAAGCAGCTGTCAAAGGATCAAGTGCTGCATTGCATGTGGAAAATCTGCTGCACAAGACCTCTTTAGAATATTGAAAAGCAAAGATGTTACTTTGTAAACTACACTGTGCTTTATTCAAGGTTTGGCATTTTCCATTGCCTCATGTACATGTGGATGTTGGATATTGAATAAGGAAGAATGACAAAAAATTGATGCATTCCATATGATGAGGTGAAAAATATTGAAAGTACTGGAGACTGCCATTTAAAAAATATATGTCTAGAAAGAAATATAGCTAGAATCCTTTTTGGAGGCAAGAATTGAAAAGATTTTCTCTCACATACTTTGGACATGTCGCCAGGAGAGACCAATCTCTGGAGAAGGACATCATGCTTGGTAAAATAGCTGTACAGTGGACAAGATGATGATCTTTGACAAGATATGTTGGCACAGTTACTGGACCAATGGGCTCAAACATTAGGATAATTGTGAGGATGGCAGTGTTTCATATTATTTGTCTACAAGTTGTAACTGACTGGTGCCTAAGAACAACAAAATAATAAAGAGACTATTGAGAAAATATAACCCAAAACAATCTAACATTTATTAATATGATATAGAGAAGAAGTTCTGATCAAAATAGTTGCTTCTGTGTAGATCTGATGGGCTGGTTAAGTTAAAGTCAGAGAAACCAGTGAAATAGGACTTTATTTTTAGATTCTAAAGGAGGTAAGCTTGATAAGTTTTCTCATAGGATATAGAATGATCACAAGAGTAATTTTAGAGAAGTTTTAGTAAAATTGAAAACTGCATTGATAAGGAAAAGGCCAGAAAATTTGTCCTAAGGAATCATTTTTCCATCATTACAATGAACCTGTTCATTCTCTAAAGGTAATAAAGACTCTCTGGTGAGAATTTTGCTGTGAAACCTTGCTCCTGCCATCCCAAAACCATGGTCTTGCTTCTTCAAGCTGGCTTTCCACCTCCAAACTCAAAGAACTGCAAAAAGCAATACAAGGCGAATTCCTTTGTGATGTCCAAATGGTCATTTTCACATAGTGTAAGTAACAGAAAGCAGAATTCATAGGGAAATGGTTATAGTTACAGAAACACAACCTTTACATATGAGTAGACCTAGATGGCAAATGCATCAATATGCAATAGTCTCACATCTTCAAGCTTATGTTTAATAATGATTTCTATGATATTATAGTAATTTTTATCTCACCCTTGAATAATTTAAACATATTTGACTCTGACTTTCTACATCACTGAAATGAGAATTCCTAGAACTTTCATATACTAGAGTCAGGGATAACTGATAATATGTAAATATTGGCCAAGAGTTAGTCACGTGGTGGATGTTCAATAGATTATGGCTTATTTTATTTTCTGAAAATCAAGATATCACACTGCTAGCTATTATAAGCTACCTGTTTGCTTTATAACACTTCTCACTGTGACATGAAAGACACAGGAATAATCCTGTGGTTCATAATTTCTTTGCATTTCTTTGCCTTAACAAGACAATTGGATTTTTATTCTAACCAACTATTGTAAAAAGAAGTTCTGTTCATGTCTGTCATTAGAAGTACCATAAATCTCTGTTCTTCTAAATTTAAGTCTATAGCATTTTGACTAAATTGTGAGAACAAAAATTACATCCATGAAAAATATTTAGTTCTCTCTCTACTTATCTATCAACTATCTATCAAAATATAATATACATAGAGAGACATACTACAGATATGTATGTACATATACACATACACATGCATATGCATATGTACACACATATCTGTATATGTACACACACACACATATATATACATATTGGTAGTCATTCACTCAAACTTTCCACTTCTTAAATAGCAAAGTTTTTTAAAAAATCCGCTTAGTATAAAAAACCTATACTGACCAAGTGGAAGTCCTATGTCCTGTCTTACTGTTGACACAACAGGGTGACTCTTCAGTCTAAGCACTGCTTTTGCTCAGACAACATAGGGCGCTGTGTTAGAGCACTCCAACATTTGTCAGGGTGCTTTTTTTCTCTTCACTTTATTTGCACAAAATATCAAAACCATAGCTCCAAAGAAAGTTTATTAGCAGAAAAACTGTGAGAGCTACAATTTAATTAAAGAAAGAAATCATTGTGAACTTTAGATCAGGTTGCCACTTGCCTGATTTGACCTTTACTGTGGATTACAACTCAATGTAATGAAAGCAAAAATTCTTACAAATGGACAGATAGGTCTCATGACTCATGGAGAAAATATTGAAGTTCTTAGGGAAGTCCTCTTGCTTGGATCCTCAATTAATGCTCATGGATGAATCAGGCAAGAGATCAAAAGAAGCATTTTACTTCATTAGTCATATCTGTGGTACAAAAGTGTTGAAAAAGCAGAATGTTACTTTGAAGATTACAGGGTGCCAGCCCCATACCATGTTATTTCAGTCACTTCAAATGCATGTGAAAGTTGGACATTCTGTAAGGAAAACTAATGAAAATTGGATGCATTTGAAACATGATGAATGATATTAAAATATCAAGATAAAAAGGTCAACAAATCTATCTTGGAAGTGGTATGGTGGAGTAGTTACATAATCTCATGTCATTTTGGGACTGAAGAGACTTATGAGAAAAGGGGTGGAGTCTAGTCTGTCAGTTGAGTTATAGCCAATGAAGATTATGTGTGGGCACAACCTGAGGATTCTGGGAAATCTGGTATTTCCTCCTAGAAGGTGGAAGACACTCTTAGTTCACTCCCTTGGAGACTCTCTACTGACAAGGCTCACTACCTAAGAGACACTGTATTGACAAGACATATGGAACTACACCTATAGACCCCAGACCCTGACAACAGGAGCCCATGGAGACTTTTGTCAGCACAAAGATGCTTCTACCATCACTGGATCCACAAGACTTTGTACCTACTGACCTGTGATCTTCCTGCATTTGGTATAATTGCATGTATTTCATGAGTCTGAAGTCAAATTTATCGACTGTTTTCCTACATATGAACTTGATCTAGACTGGGCTGGGATGTTTTCTCAATATTCAACTCCTCTTCCTTACAAAGCTCTTTCCTATACACATATGAGTGCCCATGAATTTGTTTCTCTAGTCTACCAGGAATGACACCTACAGCAAAAATGTAAAAGTAATCATATACTGAAGTTGTGAGGGATTTCATCTCACATACTTTATACATATTGTCAGGAGAGACCAGTCGCTGGAGAAGGATATTTAGCTTGGTAAAGTAGAGAAGGGCCAAAAGAGGAAGGTGCTTAAACAATGGGGTTGTATATAGAAATGATTATAAGGATGACACAGGACTTGGCAGTGTTTAGTTCTGTAGTGCACAGGATCCTTGGATTGGAACTTACTTCAAGGCACATAACATATACAACAGAAGTCATCTATAAACTTTCTGAAACCTTATTATATATTACTAAAACAGCTGGTGTGAGTGTGTGTGTGTGTGTGTGTGTTAACATAGTACTTGAACATTATTTGCCTCCAGGCCTTTGCACAGTATGCTATCATTATTTTTGAAGCATCTTAGCTCGATTGATGACCTTGTGTCTTATATGTACCTTCTCAAAAACTATTTCAGGAAAGAGGAATTCATGATCCCTGCAAATCTAGAATGAGCTTTATGTGTGAAGATTGTGACACTTAGCCTCACATGATTTGGACATATTATCAGGCCAGAGCAGTCCCTGGGAGAGAAAGCAGACCATCAGGAGATGGATTGATATAGGGGTTGCAACAATGGGCTCAAAGAAAGCAAAGGTTGTGAGGATGATAAAGAACCGGGAAGTGTTACTAAGGGTCAACATTGACAGAGGACATGTAACAATAGCACAACAAGAGAAAGTTGAGAGATTTAAATGGGAAATTTGGTGAAAGTTTTTCTTCTGAAGACAATGTACTGTAGCTTTATTCATTTATCCATTAAAACCATTTTACCATATTTCTAACTCCCTTTACAAATGCTGACTCCAGTATTAACTTACGCATAGGTTTCTGTTCCCAAAAGAAGTACACTAATGAGCCTGCTGTGTTTATATAAGTCTAGAAAGATGTGCATTCTGTCCAAGTCCTGTTGGAAATAAAAACATGAGACTCCCAGTTTTAGTTAAGAGTTTCCTGAGGTTCAAAATCACGTGAGGCTTATTTTTATTAAGTGCCATCTAGTTGGTTCTGACTCATAGCAACAGCACAACAGACCAAATAACATTGATCTTCTGCCATCCTCAAAATTGTTCATTTGCACCCATTGTGGAAGCCACTATGCCAATTCATCTCGCTGAGGGTCTTTCTCTAATTCGTTCGACCTTCTACCAAGCACCACGATGTTTTCAAGAAGTTTTTCTCTCCTGATAGCATGTTGAAAGTATGTAAAATGAAATCTCACTATGCTCACACCTGTTTTTGTTTTTTATTGTGAATGAAATAAAGGTCTGCAGAACAGATGATCGATCTTATCAATAAGTCATACACATCACTGCAAACTCTTCTAAGTTCCATCATGTCTCCTCCATTCTCACTTTGTTTCTGGTTTCCATTCCCTCTTCTTTCCTAAAGCGCTGCTCTTTGCCGTTAGGTAAGTGTTGCCTTTTTTAAGATTAAATGATTTATTATTTTACCACAGGGGTGAGTTCCGTTCTAAACCTGAAGGGTGATCAGGGGCCTCCCCTATCTCTAGCTGGCTAATAAGCTGCATCCCTTTTATGGTTTTGAATTATGATTTCCACATTTTTCCCCACTCTCTCTAGGACCTTAATCTAAGTGATGCTCTTCAAAGACGTTGATAGTGGTGGGCAGTTACCATCTAGTTCTTCTGGTGTCAGCACTGTGGAGAGTGGTAATTGTGTGAGCCTTTTGTCCTTTGGACTTATGTTTCCATATGCCTTACAATTATTGCTACTCTTCTGAACAAGGAAAGGGTTGTATCTCAGATCGCTGCTCACAAGCGTTTAAGGTCCCAGTTACGACTCACTGGAATGTAGAAGAGTTTCTTCATGAACCATGTGGTTGCTATGAACCTTAATTTGTACCCACTGAGACTATTCACCAGACAGGCATGGAAGGGGCATTTTGCTTGCATTTCCTCCATGATAGATTTGTTTGCTCTTCTGCCAGCTCATATTTTAGTAGCACTTAAACAGTGATGTTGTCAGTACAGCATGGTAAGCCTCCTTGTACTCTATAATAAACTATATGATCTTCCAGTACAGAAATTATTATCCCGATTTTGAAGAGGAGAAAACAGAAATAAATATTCTGTGTTTTCTGTGGGCTGTTAGGGTGCTAATCACTGGCTGAGCTAGTTACATTGATTTAGTAAAATTGCAAGTTTAACTTTGGGCAAAATATCTGTAAAGGAAATATTTATAAAGTCATTTTTATCAAAACCGAATGATTAAATTTAACTCAGCACTTTCTAAATTAGACTCTTCTCTTCTGTTCCATTGACTGCCTTAGAATCCATGCTCCTTTTTCTGATAGACTCCTGCTATCTGGCTATATTAATTGCAAGAAGCCATAAGTAACTCCGTGAATGTTTTCTCCGCAGCCAAGCAAGAATGTTTAAACAATATATCACAAGTATGGGGGGGGGGCTCTTAGAAACAGATGCAGTGGTGTGAAATGGCCTTCAAAATGTTCCTTTTATGATACAAATATAGAAGTAAAGTTTCAAAAACAACACAAGATAAAGCAAAGCAAAAATTCTTGAATAATTGTTTTCCTTTAAGTGAGCAATTTCTAAAGAAACTCAATGTTAATTTTTATTATCAGTTCCAGTTCCAAAAAATGTTTTCTATCAGCTTTTACATTGCTGTGAGACATTTGGAAAAGCATACTTGGTAAGCATTTTGACATTTTTATTATAAATTTTGCAGAGTGCCTAAACATATTCAAGCACTTTTATCACTAAAAGCATTTCCCTAACTTTTAAACTTTTTTT